>CAUYPK010062966.1:0-12405 GCA_963574355.1 Loris lydekkerianus
AAATCAACAGAAAAACTCTGGCAATATGAATAATCAGAGTAGATCAACTCCCCCAAGGATCAATGGGGCAGAAACAGCACAAGAACCCATGCACAAACAAATAGCTGAGATGTCAGAAATTGAATTCAGGATCTGGATAGCAAATAAGATCGAATTAGAATTCCAAAGTTTATCTCAAGAATTCAACGGATTCAAGGAGAAAATGACCAAAGATTTTGAATCATTGAGACAAGAAGTTGCATCCCTCAAAGATCTGAGAAACACAGTAGAATCCTTCAGTAACAGAATGGAGCAAGCAGAAGAAAGGATTTCTGACATTGAAGAAAAAGCTTTCGTATGCATGTATTTTGCAAGTTATTTTTTTCTTCAACTTTTCACCTATTACTTTTAATTGGACTTTAGATTATTCTTATGTTCTAATCAGTAAAAAGGTTTCCAACATCATGGTTGATAAACACGCATTATTTGCATTAAAATTCAATTATGTTTTGGGGGAATCATATTAAGAAATATTAATTTCTGAAGCATCATTTCATTTGGTGTTCCTGAAATCAGTTAAAGAATAAAGTGGGCTAGATCCTTGGTCCACTTTTGAGCATATTTGGGATTATCTTGAGATATACTGTAAGAAATTCTGTCTTGGCATTGATTCTAGACCTTCTTAATGAGACTCTACATTTTTAACCAGTTCTCTAAGTTCTTCTTATTCATAGTAAGTATGTTTAAGTATGGGTCTAAGAAGACACCAAAGCTATTTCCATTCTTCCCCTCTCTCAAAATCACAAAACTCTGAGCTGAGTTTTGCTAACATGTCCAGAAATTCCATGGCTGAGGATCCTGAGTTTCCAGTTAATTACTCTTCCTATGACATAGAACCTTCATACACGTCAGCAGAGCAGAAGCTGGAGCAAAACTCACTGCCTCCATCAAAAACACTGTGATAGTAGTACTTGCAGAATAGATGGCATCTCCAAAAGTATTAACATAATGCTTAAATTGCTATTTTCACTTAAACTTAGGAAATTTGTAGTACAAATGGTGTCAAATCTAACTTGAGATGAAAGGTGTTTAGGTTTCTACCATAGCCATGCAAGTGAAGAGTCTAAGCAATAATATCCATAAAAGTTGTTTTTTTCTCTCATTGTTTTCTTACGAAAATAATGAAAGTTTCCAAAATAGCCAAAAATATTTCAGATGAATCTATTCTCTTGGGTGATCCATGCATATTTTGAGTTTTGATATTAAACATTGAATGACGGATGAGAGGGTTAGTACCTAGAACCCTGCTGTCACTATAGCCTGGAGGCTGCCCCATGTTATTCCTCGGTCTAGGGGCCTGAAAAATTGTTTTGTAAGAACTAGCTAGTCAGTAATTTAACCTTTGCATGTTTATTGTCTGGGCACAACTTCTTGATTCTGCTATTGTAACACAAAATCAGCCACAGACAAAGCCATACGCAAGACGCAGATGACACATGAACAAAGAGAGAATTAAGAAACCCAACCTCAAATTTTAATCAAATAAAGCTAAAATCCTTAATTAAGAGAACATGGTATTTCTGTAACATACTGAAAATAAAAAATAAAAAATTCTTAAAATCATCTGTGGCCATGAGAAACAATTGAAAATTAGGGGATTTCTTTATTTCTCAGGTTTTCCTTGGCAAAGGCAGTCATTTTAAGAATATTTGACATAATCAGTATAAAAATACTAACAGGCTAATGATGAAGCACGGTATTCTTGCAGAGTGCTTTCCGTAGCCTGACAGGTTCGAGACCTGTAATACTAAACTTTGAGTTCTCCAAATTTATTGAAAAAGTTTACATTTCAAATACCTTCCTTCTGTGAGGAAATTCAAGACACAATTATTATTAGTGTGATGTGCAAGAATGCTAATAGCATTGACTATATAAATCTTAGCGGAGAATTTCAGAGATAACAAGTGATTACAATGGCATTAGTGGAAAACAAATGAAAATTCAATATAACCTAAGCAACAGAATATAAGGAAATCATAATGAATTATAAAAATCTTTGGAATATTGTTGCAATGCTTTACTTAGCTAATGTGAATGTTTTATTTCAAACATGGTAATTAAAACAACTCAATCACTGAATAGATGTCTCTGCTTTTTTCTAAAATCTTAAAAAAAGTATTTTCTAAAGTTATCTTCTTAAAAATTTAATAGACTTTGTGGCAGAGAATATCAGATAATTTTAATAATAATTGTTTTCATTTTTGATTATCAGTTTTTAAGGAGTTATTTATGATGTTTTTCAAAGTAGTGACATGTTTTGTTGAATAAATGCTTAAAACTCATGTCAATATTGACCTTCAACCATAAGACAAAGCACACAGATCATTAAACATAAATGGTATATGTAGTGTATTAAATGTTAGTACTTGTCTTCTCATTAATATATTATTTCTTTCATTCAGCCTTCCACTAAGGGAAAAGAGTGTGAATTTACCCTTCCTTCCAAGATGACTCTCTTTTTTCCCCCACAATTTTGGCTTAGTTTTGAATGCAGATGCATGTCAGTCATGACAGAGACCCAATTATTAATACAGATGAGTTTAACATGGGGCTACAGGTTAGCATGGAAGTTAGGACCTTCAGAGTTAGGTCCTGAAGGTAAACCATGCCACTTTCCCCGGATCCTTTGGCAAGATACTTAGCATGGGTAATTTTGACTTTCTTCATCTCTAAATAGAAGTAGCAATTATACACACCTATTGAGTTATTATAAATGGTTAAGTTGATGAATGCAAAACATGTATAAGGAACAGCTTATTGAAGGAGTACATTTATTTGATCACAACTTCTGATTGCCCTCACATGCTCAGTAGAATGTTACTGTTTGTCTCTCAATGCTCTATAAATACTCCCACTTCCAAACTTCAAATATATGTGACATTTTCATTATTTCTTCTAGGCCTCGTTATGCAGATGGCACATACTGAGAGGTGATATGGACCGACAGAGAAGCAAGAGGAATTTACACTGGAAAAATGTAAAGAAAAAGCAGGTAGAGACAGTTAAGAAGGAACTGTTGGAGTTGGGGAGATTAGTTGGAGAATATCAGAATGTGGGTAAATAAGATTTTTTTGAAGCATCCACATTATGTGGGAGAGGTAGTATGAGAGTAGGAGAGATAGGGAAGAAGGATAATTAAATAAATTTTGTAAAATGTGTAAATGTCCTTTTATTTATATATGTCTTTATGTTTTCAAAATGTTTAAATTATCTACTTTACTTTTTTTCTGATTACATGTTACTTGAATGAAATACCACTTTCAACTCTAGTTTATGTGTATAAATACACCAATATTTCTGCTAGGAAACTTCCCAGTTAAAACATACACTCAAAAATATTCTACAAATCCACGACTGAACTTCAAGCATCCATAGGTCTCAATATGGTCCTCTAAATCTTAGCAATGCTGTAACACCGAGAAATTCACTCCATTCTGTAATAAATACCTGATAAAACCATTCTATTTTGCTAGGGATGGAGGAGGTGCTATTACCCTGCATTTTGTTCTGTAGTGGAATTAGCAGTTTAGGGACCACACAGGATTTTCCAGAAAAAAGAACAAGTGAATTCAATATCTGTTTCCCACTGAACCAGACACCCTGACTATACGCTTGTTCTCCGTGTGGTAGAGCAAATAATACAGAGTGGAAGGAACACATGGCTTAAGGAAGGAAAATTTCTTGATTTTGTTTTCAAAACACAAATTCAAAAGGTATCATTCACACGAAATACATGTATTAGTGAACAAATAGAAAAAAATCACATTCTAAAATTCATAAAAATCATAGCCAAGGCCATTAGAAACATACTTCCTTTTTACACATATTTTGACAGTGTTCTTAGAAACCTAAGCATCAACAAAATAAATATAAACTATCGTTGAAAGATTATTAAGCCTAAAAGCATTTGTATTCTTTCCAGAGCTTTAAGGTTAGAGGGAAAAGTTGTATACAATAATTTTTTAACTAGAAAAATCATTATAATTTCATGTAGATTGAGCAAATGTTAGGTTTGAAATTAGAGTTAGAGAAGTACCCCAGAATTCTGAGCACATTTTTGTTATTGTATGCAAACAAATCAATTTGCTTTATTGTTGGAGATTGTATAGTATTCCTTATGTAAGAATTTTACCAAGTCTAACTAGCAATATTGCCCGAAGCTTAGCACATAAAAAACTGGGAATGGCTAATACAGAAAAACATGCAGAAGTTGTGTTATGGCCAGTATATATGATCTAGTTACTTACACACACACTCACACACACAAAGAGGTACTCACTAATGCATTGCCTAATTTGTAGTTTCTATTATGTTCTATACTTGGCATGATGGTTCACAGCATTTACATTAAATACAGACATTTTTTCACTGCAACTGAGGAGTAAGAAAATGGCAGCAATAACAATGAAATGTAGTTCAATTATAAAAATTCAATAGATTCTAAAATCTCCCCCCAAAAATCATTGAAAATAATTTCTAAATATAACTGAATGTTATACACATTATTTGATGTGCTACAATAAATATTATAATAACATAAATTTTAATTTTAGCAGGAAATTAGATACTGTATTATATAATATACATTATAATTTTTTTATGTTTACTATAAGCAAAATTATTAAACATATTCTTTGAATAAACAAAGCCAGGGATGTCTGTGTCTATTCATTAAGCACATCTGAGCTTTTCCAGACACGTCAAGATTGTAATTTAATTCAGCACAGTTCGTCATCTTAATTAAGTAAAATAAAATGAACTAGAAGAAAATATGAGTTCTGGAAGATTCCAAACTTAGCTACAATTTTTTTCTCTCCCTGTTACTCCTTGCTTTGTGAACTGCCCCCGGACTAAATCTAGACCTCACCTTGTGAGTTTGCCATGTCAGCAAATAATATTGAAGCAGAGGCCTGAGATCGCTCTCCAGGGAGCTGGCCCTCTCTTGTAGCTCCTGTAGCATGTGCCACTTCTGCTATGAGAAGCCCAGCTCAGTCTGCAGGATGATGAGAAACACATGACCTCATCACCTCCCGGAGCTGACTGAGGCCAGTTAGAACATCCAACCATCAGCCAATCTGCTGGCTCACCATAGATGAAACAGTGAGCTTGACAGAGATAAACTGAGCTAGCCTCGCTCAAAACAATTGGCCAGATTTAATTAAATGGTTTCTGTTTTAAGTCACCCCACGCGGGGGTAGTTTGTTAAACAGTAAAAGATGCAAACAACCCCCCCCCCACGCACCCATACCCAATGTTTATCTTGGAGATTGTTTAGCTGTATTGTACAACATATGCAAAAAGGAAGGTTATAGGGAAATTTTAACAACTGTAGAGACATGTCTATATTTAGGAGGGGGTTATAACAGCAAAAGACTCAAGTCACTTAAAATGTTGGTTCATTTACTTTCTATGTATTAACGCATCATATTCTCAACTCAACCCGCTAGGTTAGCAATGTTTTCATCCCTCTCAGTTTGTATTGGAGGAAAAAGGGGCTGCGTCAGTAGGGACGGTAACCATTGATTTGAACTGAGGGAGTCTGGGCCATGCTCTTCACAGTTATGTGGCTTCTTGTGACAAATATTTACAACAAATTGTAAGGTAAATAAAACTGGACCCAGAATATTATGTAAGTTACAAACAAATTTTTTTTGTTTAAAAAAATCAATACATTTTATAGAGATGGTAAAGAAAAAGATATAGAAATGGGATGTGTATTAGTTTTCTGTTGTTACTGTAGCAAACTACTACAAAATGGCTTAAAATGGCAAGATTTGTGAGTTTGCAGTTTTCTAGGTAAGGAGTCTCATGGATATTGGTAAGTCATTTCTCTGTAGAGGCACTAGTGGAAAATGTGGTTTCCACTCTTCTGAGCTGTTGGCAGAGGTCATTTCTTTGAGGTTGCTGGGGCAATGCTGTTGTTTTCTTACTGGTTATTTCCTGGCTTCTAGATGCCCTTGCATTCCTGGGCTCCTGAGTTTTCCTCCCTCTTTAAAGAAAGCAGTTATGAGCGAGTCATTCTCAGGTTGCATTTTTCTGATGTGCTATTCTTCTGTAGTTTTCTACATTTAAGGATACATGTTATTAGAATTGGGTCCTTCTTTATATCAAGTGGAGCACTATCTTAGTGTGTCTCTGCACTTGCAAAACATATTAAACACATCTGCAAAATCCCTTTTACCATATAAGGAAACATAGTCACATATTCTGTGGATAAGGATATGAACATCTTAAAGGGTAATCCTTAGTCTGCCTACATATGTAAAACTTCCAAAGACATATGCCTCCAAGTTACCAATTGTCCTTTCTGAATAATGCGTCTTTGGGGAAATATTGATTTCCTGCTTTTGGTTTAAAGAAGTTCTAATTTTCCATAAGGGTATTATATAAAATATCTGATATAAAAATATTAATAGTTTGGGGCAGTGCCTGTGGCTCAAAGGAGTAGGGCATTGCCCCATATACTGGAAGTGGTGGGTTCAAACCAGCCCCAGCCGAAAAAAAAAAAAAAAAAGAATAGTAATAATAGTCTAATACATTTTCTAAAATATCAGTTTAGTTATTTTTTCAGATATCCAAATTTAATTTTTTTCCTTTAAATATGAATACAATTTTGAATTAATATAACTTGTATCACAGGCTTGTTTATTATTTTATTGTTGTAGTCAACATAATTTTGTTATGCAACATAAACTTTTAGTTGTTTTCATGCCTATGGTAATTCTATATTATTTTTCTAATAGACCTATCAAAAATAATTACAGTAGTAAAATTAGGAATTTAACTTATTCTGACTCCTTTAAAAATGATTATTATATTATCTTTCATAAATTTCTAATAAATAAAATTAATAATCCTTCCTAAAGATCTTATTTCCTTCTACAGCCAAGTCTTCAGTTTATTAATTATCCCCTGTGAAGTATTATAGATGTTCCTCAGAAAAAAAGGAATTTTATGCCCCATGATCATATCAATGTACACAGCTATGATTTAATAAAATAAAAAAATAAAAATAAATTATTTCTTATCTATTCATTAAAGTTCAGTTGTGAAACTTTAATTTTGGGGCTCTTATATCTCATTCTCTCCCTGTTTCTCTCTCTGTCTCTTTACCTCCTCTCATTTCCTCTCTTCCAGACCTGTTATTGAAATGCTATCTCTTTCCTTAACACTTTAGCTCATTTGAATTCATATTTTCAACCCTACTTTCTTTTTATTATTTTTTTCTTTTGGGGCCTTGGAAGACACATCGTCTGATTGAACTCCCTCAGTGTTGGCCCTGTGTACACATATGATATGACAAATTCTCTGTGTGGATGGGGGGGCAAGCCACACTGGCCATGTGTATTGTGTGTGTGTGTCTCCCGTCACAGGCATGTTTCATGTTCCCATCATATTTCACTTACAAAACACAAGTGCAGAGACATACTTACTAAGAATGCCAAGATAGTGATAGCAGTGAATTAAGCTAAGGGGGCTGCCCTTCTGTGCATGGACCTGCTGCAACTGGACAGTTTGCACAACCATGAAACAAGTCCTATTTCTTCCCTTTCCATTTCACTTTAGCATATGTAATTACTTCCAAGATATATGACTTGAATCCCAAAACTACTCATTGTTTTATTTTATTCATGCTAAGATAATAAAAGCAGTGCTCATCATAATGAGATACTGGAATTAGTCAGAAAGCATCAGTACCACTAATGGTAAAAAAAAGGGCTGATGATAATACATTCATAATATTTTCACAATTATTTAGATCTGTATTTGTTAGTAATGAAATGAGGTGCAAGTCCAAAGAAAAACAATGATTTATGCTATACCTCTAGCACTTAAAACATCTTGGAGTGTTACCAATGATGAAGATATTAAAGTTGATTACTTTTTATTTACTGAGCTAAACTAGTAAAGAAGGAGAATGACCAGCTCAGGTCAGTCAATGGTCAATTCAAGGCAGGCTCTACAAACCAGAAATCCTTCATGGCAAAATTTAAAGAGGTGCACATATTCAGCTACTAACAGTCAGATTATGCTAAACAAAACACAATTCTTATTTTAAAACTAGCAGACTCACCAAAAGGATTAAATTCATAGCACCAACATGTCTTCCCTGAAAAAATTAAGCCCTTAATGGAGAATATTAGGAGGTAGAAACCAAGGAAATGATACTGCACATCTCAACTTGAGAACTTTGAACTTCAGATGTTCATGAGCCCTTTAAACTGGTGGAAATGACCCCTTACCTTTTTCCATCCAAGAGAAAAGTTACATTACCTGGATAAAGTTGTTAGGATGGCCTTACCTAACATGAATAGCACATTATTGATGTTTTTCCTGTTACCCTAACTGCCTCTAAATCAATAATGAAACTAAAGTTCTAGCATATAACAAATGAGAATTAGGGTCCATATTTTGTTAAGAAATGGAACTTTTGCTTAAGAACTGCAGAAACTAGCCAAGGTGAAATAGCACAAACATGGGGAACACATCAGGGAGTGGACGTAGATGGTATAACACACAGGAAGAAGAGAAGAAATCACTATAATGCTCATTCACAGGACAGTTTATTGATTTGAGAGTGATTTCTAATGGATCAGAATAAAAATCCTGGTAAAAATACCTGTATTCAATCCTAATTCACTGTGAAATAGTTCTGTATTTGTGTTCTATAGTAATGATAATTCTGTATAACAAAACAACCAAACAGTGGCTTAGAAGACCAATTATTTTATTCATCAGCTTATCGGTTGGATAGATAGTTTTACATGTCTCAATTAGGCTCAGTTTATGTCAAACGGAGTTTTTCAGGTACCTGCTGTTAGCAGACAGTGTTTTGCATAGAGCTGGTTTAGGATCACCTTGGCTGCTTGGCTGGTTCTGGAGTCCTTCATCCTTTAGGAGTCTTTCTTACTTATACTACTTGTATGGTGAGACATAAGTTCAAGAGAAAGAATGTAAATATGACGGTCTTGTTAAGCTATAGGCGAGACAGAGGTACTATATCATTTTCTGTGCATTCTCTCTGTCAAGGGGTCAGTGACTCAGCTGAGATTCACAAAGTAACATGCTGTGCCTCTTAGGAGGAGTTGAAAGTCACATATTAAAGGAGTGGGTACAGAAAGTGGTAAATCATTGAGCCATTTTTCAAATAATCAATCTCACTTGAAGCCTGGGAAAAAGATATAATCAGCACAGCCTTGACAGAGATTGGAAAAGGAGTCTGATACCTCAGAGCAGTGAGCATGATAAAATGAATTTATTATGTGGGTGTGAGGAGCCCATCTATGAATACGCTTCTTTATGGAGTCCAAGAGGCATTCCTTTGTTGAAGGTGTAAGGCAGGCACCAGTGGAAGAGCTGGCATTGGCAACGTCCCTTCGATGCTGGAATATGAAAAATTGCCAGAAATTGAGCTCCAGGGTGACAGTGCAGATTATACTATTTCAGAATAAGAGACAGTAGCATTTAGTCATGTGAGGCATAGTAGATATAATTACCAGAATAGGAGTCAAGGCAATAATGGCAACTCAGGAGATTTGACCTGTAGGAAGCTCTGGCAGTAGACACATCAATGCATTTCCTTGGTGAGAAAGTAGATATCCAAGAAGCTTAGAGTTTGACTTATCTACCTTTCAAGAATCAAGAAATAGTGAGAAAAAAATGAGCATCACATTTTATAAAATTATTCTCACCAAGTCCCCATAACTGGACAGTTTCTCATACCCAGCTTCCATCACCTATGAGCTTTAGTCCCTTAAAAAAGGATTCTGCACACCAACACAAGTATTTAAAATGAATATTTTCCCAATCTTCTCTAAAAGGTCCTAAATACATTTATCATTATAACTACATAGTAGGCAAAAGAAAATTTCACACTTTTTATTCTACACTGTTAAATAAGGAGCTGAGATGTGTGTCCTAACAGTCCAGCATTAGGGGGATTGAATACTAAGTTTAGTCTATCCTATGATTATTTCAAAGTGGTTCCAAGAGGCAAGCGGACCTACTGTGGGGTCATTTATTTAGTTCCTTGACTGTGTGAAATAAATGGTTATACTTGCTGAAGTCTTTCCAGTCAGGGTGCCTGTACCGTAAAGAATTTATCGTAGAAATTAAATTAACCCTGGAAAACTTCAAGGACAAAGGAGAAGTAGTTCCTGTATTTCTCCTTTCAGTTTCTTGTTTAATTCCTAAAAATTCATAAATCAATATACTCACAGTAGTGATTTCAATAGTGATTTAGTCATAAAGCAGGTTTAAAAAGCACAGGCTTATGGAAGAACTGATATCCCTAATGATATCCCTAAAATTAGGGCACTCCTTCCAGGGACTGCTTCCAGGGAGCAGGAAACCTTTGCCTTTATTAGCTCTTAAATTTCCTCCAAAAACTGGCATACATTATTTTACCTTCATTTCATTGGCCAAAAATAGGAATTTCCCTAATTTTTTTTTCTAGTTCCAACTGTATATGGCTGAACTTAACTAAAAGGCAATAGGATATTAAAACCATGTGTGTCTATAAAAAAATGAGAAGTAAAATATTCATGAAAACTTGGAAAACAAACATCAACTGACTTTAAGTCCTCAATATTATGTCCTCAAAAGTTAATTCTCTTTCCAACTCAAACATACAATAAGCTTCTCTGTAAGAGAAATAATTACATCCAACCACTCCATGGAACTCAAAGTATAATGTTTCTGGATGACGCATAATAATATTTAATAATATTTTTTGTAGGTAGTTTTGTAGATAGATCCTCATATATATATGAGCAACCCATAAGAAAACTAAAAAAGGTATTTAACTTAAAAATAATTAAAGAAATCAAATGTTTTACTGGAAAACATTTAATTAATAAAAAATAGATGATTAAAGGAAGTATAGAGTAATAAAAGTGAAATGAGTCATATAATAAGCTAAAGACAGCAAAGAGATCCTACAATTTTATAATAATATCATAAGTTAATGAATTAAACAACCTAGTTAATGATAGAGATTATTAGACTGTGTTTAAAAAAATACTTTAATGCTTTCTGTAAGAGATGATTTTAAATTCAATGTTCAAATAGGTAAAAAAAATATTCAAATAGATATAAAGTGAAAGATATATCATCACAAAATAAAAAATTATAAGACAGCTAGAATTGCTATACTACTTTAAGACAAAATAAACTGTAAAATATAAAACTTACTAAGGATAAAACCATGTTATGCTGATAAAAATTTCAATCTATAAGCAAAAGAAAATGATTATAAACATATATTTACCTAAAAATAGAATCCTAAAATTCATGTAGAAAAAGTGGGCAATGTTCATGGAAGAACTATTGATTTAAGTTGGAAGCTTCTGTATTTTGCTTTCAATAATGGATAGAATAACTAGACAGAATTTCAACAAAAAAATATAAAACTCGAACAACTATAAACATACTAGATATAACAAGTATCTGCTGAGTTCTCTACTTAACAACAGCAGAACATACATTTTTTCCCTAAGTATTCATGGAATAGTCTTCCAATGGGTAGACCACATCCTAGGATATAAAACGAAGCTAACATAATTTCAAAGATAAAAACCATAAGTATGTTCTCCAGGAAGAAAGATAGAAATTAACAAGTAAAAGACATTTGGGAAGATCACAAATGTGTAGAAACTATAGCAAACACTACTAAGTAAACGAGATGAAGGAAAAATCATAAAGGAAATTAGCATTGCTCTGAGATAAATATAAATGGAATTCAAAATAGCAAAATACCAAAACTATGAGATGAACACTTAGAGAAAAAGTATAGGTATAAATTCCTTCCTTGTTTATTCTATTTTCTCTTGTTTTAATTTTTAATTTTATTTTTATTTTAGAGTATTACGGGGTTACAAATGTTTTGGTTGCATGAATTACTTTTGTACAATTTGAGTCCAGGTTGTAACTGTGTCCACCTCCCAGATAGTGTACATTGGATTTTTTTTTTTTTCTCTTTATTTTTTATTGTTGGGGATTCATTGAGGGTACAATAAACCAGGTTACACTGATTGTATTTTTTAGGTAAAGTCCCTCTTGTAGTCCTGTCTTGTGCCCAAAAGGTGTGGCACATACCAAAGCCCCACTCCCCTCCCTCCTTCCCTCTCTTTGCTCTTCCTTTCTGATTTCATCTACAAACACATGAAAAAAAGCTCATCATCCTTAATCATCAGAGAAATGCAAATCAAAACTACTTTGAGATATCACCTAACCCCAGTAAGAGTAGCCCACATAACAAAATCCCAAAACCAGAAATTTTGGTGTGGATATGGAGGAAAGGGCACACTTCTACACTGCTGGTGGGAATGCCCACTAATACGTCCCTTCTGGAAGGATGTTTGGAGA
>CAUYPK010062970.1:0-46153 GCA_963574355.1 Loris lydekkerianus
CCTACGAGGGGAAGAGGAGACTGTCACTACTCTTGATTATTCTCATTGCAGTTTGGAACAGGTTCCCAAAGAGATTTTTACTTTTGAAAAAACTTTGGAGGAGCTCTATTTAGATGCTAATCAGATTGAAGAGCTTCCAAAGGTATGCTAAATATTTCAAGAATTACTTTTTGTTATTTTTATACCTAAAAATATGATATTCTCCTTGACCACATATATCTGTGTTCTGTTTCAATTTTGGGGTTTGTCTTGAGATATGCAGATGATTCAGATTTTTAAAAATAGATTTAAAAAGTCTGTAGCTTTTAGGCCAGGCGCAGTTGCTCACACCTGTAATCCCTGTGGGGGAATAAGGCAGGCAGATCACCTGAGCTCATGGATTCAAGACCCCGTCTCTAAAAAATAGCCAGAGAATTGCTTAAGCCCAAGATTTTGTGAGCTGTGACACCAGGGCACTCTACCGAAGGCAACAAAGTGAGACTCAGTCTCAAAAAAAAAAAAAAAGTCTATACCTCTTTAAGTTATTTGCTTGAGTACTTGGGTATTTAATTTCAGTTATTCGGTATTAGGCAGATAACGAAACTACAGTTTTTGGAGCCAATAAATTTAACTGGACAAACACATAATGCTATTTTTTCTACTTTTCATAAGAGATTAATTGAGGGTAATTGTCCTTTTAGTTGCAAACACATTATAATTTATTGTTAAATAGCTTTGCAGAAAGTGTGCAGGTGTTCTGTTTTCCTCCATTTATAATTTGTTTGGAAGGATTTGAAGGATTTGTGTTTCTGAAAGGTAGTAATAACTAGAACAAGGAAGTTAGTTTATTGCTCTGAAACACTCTCAAATTATCTTCTTGTTTCTTTTTTTTCTTTTCTTTTTCTTTTTTTTTTAAGACAGAGTGTCATTATGTCACCCTTGGTAGAGTGCCGTGGCTGTGGTTGCTGAGCTCTCAGCAACCTCACTCTTGGGCTTAAGCAATTCTCTTGCCTCTAGCTCCCAAGTAGCTGGGACTACAGGTACCCACCATAATGCCTGGCTATTTTTTTTTTGTCATAGTGGTCATTGTTTAGCAGGCCCTGGGCAGGTTCTAACCCACCAGCTTTGGTATATGTGGCTGGCACTCTAACCATTATTCTATGGTTGCCAAGCCTCTCCTTGTTTCTTCATTAAAAAATTTTTAGTACTTTCTAATTTTTTTTTTTTTCTGAGAGAGTCTCACTTTGTCGCCTTCCGTAGAGTGCCCTCGAGTTATAGCTCAGTGCCCTCGAGTTATAGCTCACAGCAACATCAAACTCTTGGGCTCAAGTGATCTTCTTGCCTCAGCCTCTAGAATCTGGGACTACTGGTGCCAGCCACACACCTGGCTATTTTTCGAGGGCTATTTTTAGAGATAGGGTCTTGCTCTAGCTCAGGCTGTTCTCAGACTCCTGAGCTCAGGCAATCCACCTGCCTCAGCCTCACAGGGTGCTAGGATGACAGGCATGAGCCACTGTCCTGGCCTTATTTTCTTTCTTTCCTTTCTTTCCTTTCCCTTCCTTTCCCTTCCTTTCCCTTCCTTTCCCTTCCTTTCCCTTCCTGTCCCTCCCTCGCCCCCCCTCTCCCTCCCTCCCTCCCTCCCTTCCTTCCTTCCTTTCTTATTTTGAGACAGAGCCTCAAGTTGTCACCCTGGGTAGGGTGCTGTGGCATCATAGCTCACAGCAGCCTCCAACTCCTGGGCTCAGGCGATCCTTCTGCCTCCTCTTCCCAAGTAGCTGGGATTACAGGCGCTTGCCACAACGCCCAGCTATTTTTTTTGGTTGCAGCCGTCAGTGTTGTTTGGTGGGCCTGGGATTCGAACCTGCCAGCTCAGATGTATGTGGCCTTAGCCACTTGAGCCACAGGCACTGAGCCATGTTTTCAGTATTTTTTAATTCCCAGTCCCTTGCCATCCTATACCTAATGGTCTGTGTTTATAGAAAAGCTATAATAGCTTTTAATTGTTTGGATATTTTGCCACCCAAGGAGCAGTGTTTTTGAAACTCTTATCTAGGTGGAAATCTTTTGGTGGCTCATAAAAATCAATTTTGTATAAGTGGCCAACATTGTGAAAAAGTGAATTATAAATTTGGATTGCAAGAATTAGAAAATAAAAATAGGAAACTCAATTACATTAGAAATGTAAAATGAGGAATACTTTTTAAATATACAAATGCGTTTCATACGATACATAGGTTATTCTTGTACCAAAATGGTTATTTGTTGTTTATTTGAAATTCAAATTTAAATGGACATTCTTTATTTAATCCATCAATCTTAACTATGAAAGTACCGTATAAACTGAGTTTTTTCCGGCAAAAACCCGAACTCGGCACAAATTTTGTGCCCAAAAAACTCGGCTTATACTCGAGTATATACAGTATCAAAGAATATAAAATAGAATGGATGTGTTACATATAGCTGTTGTTTATTGTTTTAGATTTGAGTGTGTGTGTATACACATACTGAATAGTAGTATGTAAAAGGCTTTTTATCTAGTGGCTACTGTTAAAAACATTTGAAAGCCACTGCTATCCTAGGTTATTTTACTGAGAAATCTATATATGGCTATGGATAAAACATTAACTGTTGCTGTTTGCATCCTTATGAACTACATGCCTTGGTTGTGGTAGGTTGCTTTGTAATTTACTGTTCTTCCTTATAAGTTCTTCAGCAAGTAATTTATCTCCCTTTAACCAGTTCCCAGTTCTCTTAGAGAAGACAGAAAACCAGGATTAGTCCTCTTCTTTGGTCACCATGTCTATGATCTTAGTCTGGTCTGTGTTGAAATAGAGTCTTGGTTTAACAAATAACTGATTCATTTCTCTCTCTTGTACCTAATGATACTACATTTTTGGGTTTTTTTTTGAGACAGAGTCTCGTTTTGTCATCCTCAGTAGAGTGCTGTGGCATCACAGCTAACAGTGACCTCACATTCTTGGGCTCTAGCAATTCGCTTGCCTCAGCCTCCCAAGGGGGGACTACAGGTGCCCACCACAACACCCAGCTATTTTTTGTTGTTGCAGTTTGGCTGGAGCCAGGTTCGAACCTGCCAACCTTTGGTATATGGGGCCAGCGGCCTACTCACTGAGCCACAGGCACCGCCTATTTTATTTTTTTAGAGATGAAGTCTCACTTTGGCTCAGGCTAGTCTCAAACTCATGTGCTCGAGCAATTCACCCGCCTCATCCTCCCATAGTGCTAGGATTATAGACGTGAGGCACTACGCCTGACCTGATTTTACATTTTTGGAAGAAATGCTCTTCTTCTATTTTATTTTATTTTATTTTATGTTATGTTATGTTATGTTATGTTATGTTATGTTATGTTATGTTATGTTATGTTATGTTATGTTATGTTATGTTATTTTATTTTATTATTTTATTTTATTTTATTTTATTTTATTTTTTTTATATTTATTTTATATTTATTTTATTTTATGTTCTTCTTAATAAGGCTTTCATTTTGAAATGCTAATTTCGCTTGAAAGACAAGTTCTGGAGTTTATCATATTTATTTATTTATTTATTTTTGTCTCCCAGAGTCTCATTTTATTGCCTTGGGTAGAGTGCTGTGGCATCACAGCTCATAGCAACCTCCAACTCCCGGGCCCAGGCGATTCTCCTGTCTCAGCCTCCCGAGTAGGTGGGATTACAGGTGCCCGCCACAATGCCCGGCTATTTTTGTTGTTGTTGAAGTTTGGCTGGAGCCGGGTTTGAACCCGCCACCCTTGGTATATGGGGGCTGCGCACTACCCACTGAGCCACAGGTGCCTCCCAGAGTTTATCATATTTAATATCCACTTTTTTTTTTGACTACTCTAAGAGAACGTACAAACATATACTTAACTCTTAATAAGTGTGTTTTATTTAAGGTATAAATATAAAAATGTAAATTATTCTGAGTGGTTCAATTGTATTCAAATCCATATTAGTATGACCAGAATTATGAGAGATCTTTCCAGGTATTTAAGGAAGGTATAACTCATTCACACTTAATACAACTAATATTATTTATTTGTATAAAAGTTAGTACATGAAATATTTAAGGAAACATATAATCAAAATTCTTTCCTCATTTTTTTCAATAGCAACTTTTTAACTGTCAGTCTCTACACAAACTGAGTTTGCCTGACAATGATTTAACAACATTACCAGCATCCATTGCAAATCTTATTAATCTCAGGGAACTGGATGTCAGCAAGAATGGTAAGATTTATTTCCCCTGCCTTTTTTGTGCTTAGAAACATGTTTCATTGTTAAGATTTTAGTGCATTTCACAAATAAAAATACAAAAATAAAAAGTCAAATTGTAATGTATTATCATATTTATCTATTTTACATAAATGTAAAGGCAATTTTTTTCTACTTTCAAGTTTTTGTAATTTGTTTCATTATAAAATATAGTGAAATTTAAAATTATAGTCTGGGCTTAGAATTTGTTTATGTATATAAAACGTGTGATAGCTTAAAGGAGGTAGAAGATAAGTTTAAGTCTCTACATTGTTATTGCCTCTAGTCACCATGTTTTATAATAGATCTCTTGTACTTATTTTTCTAACTAGATTTTGGTACCCTATGAACAACATATTTTAATCCTCCATCCCTACCTCCCTAGCCTTTGGTAACAGCCATTTTTTTGCTCTCTGCTTCTGTGAATTTGGTGTTTCAGGATTTCATATATGAGTGAGTTTATGTGGTATTTTTCTTTCTGTTCCTATTTTATTTCACTTAACACAATATCCTCCAGGTTCATCTATGTTGTTGCAAAATACAAGAATTTCTTCTTTTTTAAAAAGGCTGAATAGTATTCCATTGTGTATAAATACTGCCTTTTCTTTATTCATTTATTAGTGATGGTCACATAGGTTGATTCTGAATCTTGACTATTGTGAATAATGCTGCAATAAATACAGGAGTATAGATAACTCTTCAACATACTGATTTCATTTCCTTTGAGATATGCATTATCCAGTAGTGATATTGCTGGATCCTGTGGTAATTGTTTTTAATTTTTTGAGGAATCTCCATAATGGTTGCAGTAATTTACATCCCTCAATCAGCGTGTAAGGGTTCCTTTTCTCCACATTGTCACCAGCACTTATCTTTTGTCTTTTTGATACTTGTTCTAACAAGTGTGAAGTATATCTCACTGTGGTTTTAATTGCATTTCTCTGTTGGTTAGTAATGGTGAACATTTTTTTCATGTGCCTGTAGGTCTTTTGTGTGTCTTCTTTTGAGAAATGTCTGTTCAGGTCCTTTGCTTATTTTTAAATGGAATTATTTATTTTATTTTTTGCTTTTGAGTTTTTTTAGTTCCTGGTATATTTTGAATATTAACCCTTTATCAGAAGTGTAGTTTGCAAACATTTTCTTTCATTCCGTAGGTTTCTTCAATTCTGCTGATTGGATGTGTAGGAGATTTATAGTTTGATTTTTTTTTTTTTTTTTTTTTTTAATCAAGAGGCTTAAGATTTAATCCCACCACTTGACAGTGTTGCTTGAAAGTTTAAAAAATAGTAATTTTTAGTACCGACACTCTTCAGAAGCCCAGAGCTCAGTGAAAGCATCCATCCCCTCTTGGCTACTCAGCCAACAATATACTCAGTCCAAATCTCCTAAGTTAAAACTTGAGAGAGCTGAGGTTTAGCTGCGCTGAGTTTGCCAAACTGGGTAACTGTGTATGAGCAGCAGCAGCCCTGGGTATCTGAAACAGAACAGACACTCAAGTGTGACATTAGAGTTTTCAAAGAAGTAGGGAAGGGAGAAGGGTGGCAAGGGCAGCATCCCAAACCACAAGGGCAGAAAGACACCACCTGGGAGCAGTCCCCCTCCTCCACTCATTCCCTGCAGTGAGGGCCAGGATGCAGAAGGCTCTGCTGCTGGACAGTCACACTGATGGAACCTTGGTTTCTATGCAAGCTTCTTACAACAATCACAATAATCAGCCCATCTCCTCTGTTCTTCAGGAGGTTTGATACCTGAATGAATTTCCTAGCAAAATAAATGGCCAACCATCGCTAGACACGCCCAACCCCTCAATGCTCCTAAGCTTAAAAGTGCATTTTAGAATAGAAGCATCTGTAAACAAAATCACCCCCAAAACGTTTACTTACAAGGTTAACCAATCCCTTTGCTTAACTCCAGTTATACCCTCTGAAGGCAGGTAGCTAAGCATATGCTCAAGCCCCACCTATAAATTTGGGTAACTGATTTTTAATTTTTTTTATTCTGGAGATTAAAGACACTAAATCTTTAACTTTGAGGGGGCGGGCAAAAAGTTGACTATCCTGTCAACATAGAAGTCAGGGACCATTTTCTTCTTAGACTTGCAGTCACTTTCCTGATTGCTCTTCACTACCCCTAGAGTGGCGATTCCGGTGAGGGTCAGGATCGTCTTAAGGCCACAGGTGACGCCCAGGAGGATGTCTGTGTCCAGGCAGTCTCCCACCATGACAGTGCTTTCAGGGTTGATTCCATACTCTTGGGACACGCAGATGAAGTGGCTGGGCTTCCTAAAATATCCACCTGGCGCTGGGCCTCCATCTCTACGGCTCGGACCAGACAGCTGGTACCCGCGATGAAGATGAAGCAACCTTTCTTGAGCAGGAGCCGACTGTCCATGTTGGTTCCCACTAGCAGGCAGCCAGGCTGCTTGCTGCAGGTAGCACAGGGACTTCGTGAGCTTCATGTACCTGAAGTGCGGGGCGAAGTCAACCACTATCGCGTTCATGTTGGGCTCAAGTGGTGCGTCCAGCCAGTTCCCCGGGGTGTCGCCCTGCAGAGGCTTAGGTCCCATGCTCATGCTGGCGACTCCCAAGGCCCCCCAGCTCTGAGGCCAGAGCCGGGCTGCCCTGCACGTAGTCCTTGGATGCCGGCCAAGTGCTGGCGCACGTAGAGCGCCGTGCAGTGGGCCTTCCCGAAGTCCTCCAGGCCGGCACCGGGCCCCGCTGGGCTGCCAAAGTCCAGGTGCCGCAGCTTTTATCGGCATAGGCCTCACGGGTCTTACTGCTGTTGTTGGTGATGAAGCCCAGGCGTTTGCCACGGGCCCGCAGCGCGCTCAGAGCCTCGGATGGTGCCAGGCATGGCCATCTTGCCATGCAATAGCAAGCCGTCGGCATAGAACAGCAGCGTGTCCACATCAGCCAGCAGCGCCTGGGCCTGCTCAGCTGCACGCAGCGGGCATCCTAGCCACCAGCTACCACCTCCTCCATGACCGGCAGGATATTAATTCTATTCAGCTATTTTTGCTTTTATTGCCTTGAGCTTTTTGGGGTCATATCCAAAAAATCATTGCCCATACCTTTGCCAAGATTCAGAATGTCATAGAGTGTTCCTCCTGTTTCTTCCAGTAGATTTTTTTTTTTTTTTTTTTTGCAGTTTTTGGCCTGGGCTGGTTTGAACCCGCCACCTCCAGTATATGGGGCTGGCTCCCTACTCCTTGAGCCACAGGTGCTGCCCTCGTCCAATAGTTTTTTATTTTTTAGTTCCAGGTGTTAGATGTATGTCTTTTAATCCATTTTGAGTTGATCTTTGTATATGCTTTAAGTTGAGGGTCTAACTTTATTCTTTTGCATGTGGATAGCCAGTTGACCCAATACCATTTTCGTTTTGTCCTTTACTCATGTATATTTGTTGAAATCAACTGACAAAAATGCATGGATTTATTTCTGGATGGTTTTATCTGTTCTATTGATCTATGTCTGTTTTTGGCCAGAATCACACAGCTTTGATTACTATAGCTTTGTAGTGTAGTTTGAAGTCAGGTAGTGTAACGCCTGCAACTTTGTTCCATTTGTTCAACATTGCTTTGGCTATTCAGAGTCTTCTGTGATTCCATGACTTTCAGGATTACTTTTTCTATTTCTATGAAAAATGTCATTGGAATTTTGATAGGGATTCCATTGAATCTGTAGACCACATCGGATTACATGGACATTTTAACAATACTGATTTTTTGTTCCAAACCATGAACACAGCATATCTTGCCATTTATTTGTACTTCTTCAGTTTCTTTCATCAAATATTTTATAGGCCAGACACAGTGGTTCATGCCTGTGATTCCAGCACTATAGGAGGCTTAGGCAGAAGGATTTCTTGAGGCCAAGGGCTACAGACTAGCATGGGCAACATATGAGACCCTGTCTCCACAAGAAATACAAAATTTAGACCTGGCGCCCATTGCTCAGTGGTTAGGGCACTGGCCACACACATGGGGGCTGGCAGCCTGGGTCTGCTAAAACAGCAATGACAACTACAACCAAAAAATAGCCAGGCGTTGTGGCAGGCGCCTGTAGTTCCACCTACTTGGGAGGCTGAGGCAAGAGAATCACCTAAGCCCAGGAGTTGGAGGTTGCTGTGAGCTGTGTGACGCCATGGCACTCTACCAAGGGCAATAAAATGAGAAAAGGGGGGGAAAAAAAAAAATGAAACCTACAGCCCATATTTTACATGCCAAATAAAAAACAAACCCAGACTTCTAGCAAGTAGGAATTGAGGAAAACTTCTCGATCTTATGAATATTAGTATTTATATGACATGTAATGCAAGTGTACCAGTGTTGAAATCTTTACCTTTATGTTCAAGAACAAGACAAAGATGCTTATTTATATCACCAGTGTGTTCTGTGTTATTACTAAAAAACTGAAAAGTTTTCTCAAAAGGACAAGAAGGACAAGTTTGACAACATAACACTATAGCAAAAGACTATCAATAATTTGAAAATGAATAAAATTTTAAAATCAGAGGAAATACTTATAATGCTTACATTTGACTATAGGCTAATATTTGTCTATAAATAAGGATTACTACAAATCAATAAGCATGAGATAGTCCAGTTGCAAAATGAGGAAAAAGGACAAATGGGCAATACATAGAAGAAATGCATGAGACCTATAAATATACAATGATTTCCAAACTTACTAATACTCTTATAAAGCAAAACTAATGTTAACCTATTTAACATGTGTTAAACTCCTTTGTTAACTCCAAAGTTTTTGCTAAGGATTTTCATTGTGTCTAATCAGGACACTACTTCTGTTACTTCATGTTGTTTTACTTTCTCTCATTCACTTTACTACTCTTCCTGTCTTTCAGACATATCAAACTGGTGCGCATTTTAGAGTATATACTACTTTAGTTGTTCCTTCTATCTTGAATGTTCTTGTCTCAGATAATCAATCCCCTGGTTGGCTGTTGTTCAGCTACTTGTTCAAATCTCACCTCTAAAAGGTATTCTCTTACTGAAATGACTAAGACCTTCTCAGGCTTCATGCCAGTGCTCTATCCCATTGTTCAGTTTTAGTTTCTTCATAGTATTTATTATCATCTGAAAGTGTCTTACTTGGTTGGAAGTTTATTTTTCCCTCACTGACATACCAGTCTTTGAGAATAGGCGTTCTGTGCAAAGCTGTATTTCTAGTGCTAGATGAGGACTAAGGACTAGAAATAGATCTAGATAAATGATAGATGGTTGTTCAGTAAGTGAGTGAAGGAAAAGTTGATGTATATGTGAATATATATATCCATACTTATCTGGATTTGATGGCTCTTAGTGGTAAGGTTTTTTTTTGTTTGTTTTTGAGACAGAGTCCCACTATGTCACCCTCAGTAGAGTGCTGTGGCGTTACAGCTCACAGCAACCTCCAACTCTTAGCCTTAAGCAATTCTCTTGCCTCAGCCTCCCAAGTAGCTGGAACTACAGGCACACGCCACAACACCCAGCTATTTTTTTGTTGTTGTTGTTGTAGTTGTCATTGTTGTTTGGCAGGTCAGGGCTGTGTTCGAACCCACCAGCTCTGGTGTATGTGGCTGGCGCCTTAGCTGCTGAACTACAGGTGCCAAGACTAGTGGTAGGGTTTTAAATTATAGATTTCACTGTATAGCATGAGGAAATGCATCTAGAGAGAATTTTTTTTTCCTTTTTTCCTTAGCCAGGGGGTGGAAGACTTTGTCTTTACTATTTCTATAATGCTTTAACTGATATTATTTTGCAAAATAAATTTTAATAACTAGTAAAACCCCACAAGTTTTTTGTAAATATTTGTAATCTTAAAGTTCTCAATGTTTGTGGCTATTTGCCTGAGGAAATATAATAATAAACATAATATAATACAGTGTTTAATATAATAAATAATTAATTGTTGCACTCCCTCTTATACAGTGAATCTATAATTAAAAATCTTCCCACTAAGAACCAGTAAATCACAGTTTCATCTGAGTACCTTCAAAATCTTTTCTAAAAATGCTTCCAAAGGTAACAGATGCCACTAAATTATGTTAGTGAATAGATGTTGTTATTCTGCTCTCTTCTATATGCTTTTAACATGTGGCCTCCTTAATTCTTGAGTTGATGATGTTTTATTTAGTTTGTTTCCAAAATGATTTACTTTTACTGAATAGATGTTTTACGAAGGCATCTGTTGACTTGTGATTACATTCATTTTGGCCAGCCTGCTATTATATACAAACTCTTCTATTGTAGGGGATTAATTGTCAGGAATCTAAAGAAACAATTTAAGTTTTCCTGCCCAAATGAAAGTCAGTCTATTTTGAGATGTATTAAAAGTTCTTTTGGACTCACTATTTATTTCTTAGGTTTGCTTACTTTTAGATCATGCTTACCTTTTTTTTTTTTTAAATTAAATCATAGCTGTGTCCATTGATATGATCATGGGGCATCATACACTAGCTTCATAGACCGTTTGACACATTTTCATCACATTGGTTAACATACTCTTCCTGGCATTTTCTTAGTTACTGTGCTAAGACATTTACATTCCACATTTACTAAGTTTCACATATACCCTTGTAAGATCAGGTTTACCTTTTACTCCCTTCTCTGCTTTCCGAGTGAGTCTCCAGTGATAAAACACTGAAAGGTGACAGAAAATGTTACTGTCTGTAAGCTAATGTTTAAATTATTTTTGTCTTATTTCAATATAAACACTTTCAAATTCTTAGCTCTAATATAGTGAAGATTAAAAATATTTTAAATACAAGTTCTATCATTTGAAATTGATATATATATCATGATATAAATCATTTATTACATTTTGCTTCAAATAAGTTACCAAAAAGCTTTTTACTGATGCTGCAGCTTTTTAATATATTAATAGTATGGCATAGGATTTTTAATCTATAGTGAGTTATATAAAAAATTGAACTTTTTTTTCTTTCTTTCTTTTTTTTTTTTTTTTGAGACAGTCTGCTGTGGGTTCATCATAGCTCACTGTAGCCTCAAACTTCTAGGCTCAAGCAATCCTTTTTCCTCACCCTCCCCAGTAGCTGGAACTTCAGGCACCTGCCACCATGCCTTGCTCGTTTTTCTATTTCTTTATAGAGATGCAACCTCACTTTTGCTGAGGCTAGAAAATTGTACTTTATCATGATCAAACTTACTACTTCTTATGAAAACCTTTACTACTTTGAGATCTGAGATTGTATCACATTCAGGGATATGCAACTTTTGTTTTTTTCCCTCTGTCATACGTTGCAAGAATGAAGAATTGTCTTGGGCCACACAGTAAAGACATAAATACAAGCCAAAAAAAAAAAAAAGAGAGCGAGAGAGAGAAAGTTCATGCATACTTTTTATGATATTTGACACCACAGATAAACAAAAAATGTCCTCACAAAATCATCATGTGGCCAGTAGGTTGGACACCCTGATTTTTTTTTTTTTTTTTTTTTTTTTTCTTTAGAGACAGAGCCTCAAGCTGTTGCCCTGGGTAGAGTGCTGTGGCATTATAGCTCACAGCAACCTCAAACTCCTGGGTTCCTGCCTCCACCTCCCAAGTAGCTGAGACTACAGGCATCCGCCACAACACCCAGCTATTTTTTTATTGCAGCTGGGTGGATTTGGCGTTTGGTGGCCCCAGGCTGGATTTAGTGTATGTGGCTGGTGCCTTAGCTGCTTGAGCCACAGGCGCTGACAACACAACTAGAAAAGAACCAGATCAGAACAATAGTAGTTAAAATTGATAAAATGTGTAACATTTGGTAGGCAAATAGTGAATAACAAGGAAGATAGAAATTTTTAATTCTTGATGCTTTTCATTCACTCATTCCTTAACAAATACCTATGATCGTAGGCACTATCCTAGATGTTGGAAATCGAGAGGTGAGCAAGATAAAAAATAAAAATTACATTTATAATTTGTTGCTTTTGAGAGATTGAACTGTTTAGTTATTTATACTATCTTGAATTATATACCTTTTATTTGGGTGCAAGAAAGACTTAGCTGTTCTCCTTTTTAGATTGTTACTTTCTCCACTTAATATTGCTGTATTCTATATGTAAAATTATGACTATATATTGAACTCAAATTGAAAGTCAATTTTTTAACATAGCAGTCTGATGTGATGGGTTTGTTTGCTTTTTTCATTTTTACTGTGGAACAGTCACATAGCAGAAAATTCATTATTTTAACATTTCAAAATTGTATCATTCAGAGTATTAGTACATTTGTAATTTTCTTTTGTCATCACCACTATCTAGTTCTAGAATATTTTCATTATCCCCAAAGAAATCCCTATACCTGTTAAGCTGTCATTCCTCATTCTAGCCCCTGGTAACCACTTACTTATCTGCTTACTATCTGTTTAAATTTGTCTATTCTGGATAGTTCATGTAAATGGAATCAAACAACATGTGGCCTTTTGAGTCTGGTTTTTCTCACTTAGCATAATATTTTCAAGGTTTATTCGTGTCCACCATATTATAAATATTCTCTTTCTTACCTTGCTGGATAATGTTCCATGGTATGGATATACTACATTTTATTTATCCATTCATCTGTTGATAGATGTTTGGATTGTTTCTACTTTTGGCTATTTTGAATGATCTGCTCAGAATAAACATGTTTATTTAAACATGTGTTTTTTATTTTCGTGGGTATAGGCATGCTTCAGCGGTATTGTAGTTTTACTGCTGAACCGCCACAATAAACTGAATATTGCTATAAAGCCAATGTTGCATTGAGTCACAAGAGGTTTTTGGTTTTCTAAACATATAAAATTTATGTTTGTAGTATACTGTATTCTATTAGGTGTGCAGTAGCATTTTGTCTAGAACTAAACAATGTATATGAATAATTAAAAAATTCTTGATTGCTAAAAAATACTGACAGTCATCCAAGCCTTCAACAAGTTGTAATCTGGTGGTCTTGCCTCAGTATTGATGGCTGCTGACTGATGGGGGTTGTGGATGCTGAAGGTTGGAGTGTCTGTGGCAATTTCTTAAGACAACAGTGACATTTGCTACATTGGTTGACGTTTCCTTTCATGAAAGATTTCTCTCTCTTCAGCATGCAATAATGTTTGATAGTATTTTGTCCACAAATAGAACCTCTTTTAACTTTTAACTTGAAATCAGGTCCCTCAAACCTTGCCACTGCTTTATCAATTAAAGTTATGTAATACTCTAAATTGTTTGTGGTCATTTCAACAATGTTAACAGGCTGGGTGCGGTGGCTTTATCTGTAATCCTAGCTCTTTGGGATGCTAAGTCAGGAAGATCACTTGAGTCTAGGAGTTTGAGACCAGCCTGGGCAACTTAGCAAGTCCCCTATCTTTACAAAAGATAAAAAAATTAGTCAGGTGTAGTAGCGTATGCTTGTCCCAGTTACTAGAGAGGCTGAGATGTGAGATTTGCTTGAGCCCAGGAGTTGAAGGCTGCAGTGAGCTCTCATCATGCTGCTGTACTCTGACCTGGGTAACAGAGTGAGACCCTGTTTCTATTTATTTATTTTAAATTAATTTTTTTAAAATTGCACTCGATAGAGTGCTGTGGCATCACAGGTCACAGCAACCTCCAACTCCTAGGCTTACGCGATTCTCTTCCCTCAACCTCCCAAGTAGCTGGGATAATAGGCGCCTGCCACAACACCCAGCTATGGTTTTTTTTGTTGTTGCAGTTTGGCTGGCCCCTTGGTATTTGGGGCCGGTGTCCTACCCACTCTCTGTTTCTGTTAAAAATAAACAAAAAACACAACACAACAGTGTTGGCAGCATCTTCACCAAGAGTAGATTCCATCTCAGAAAAACTATTTTCTTCGCTCATCCATAAGAAGCACCTCCTCATTAGTTAATTTTATCACAACATTGTAGTAATTAGTCACATCTTCAGGTTCCACTTCTAATTCTTTTCTGTTACTATTTATAGCCCACCTATAGTGATTTCCCCTACTGAAATCTTGAACTCCTCAAAGTTATT
This sequence comes from Loris lydekkerianus, assembly GCA_963574355.1. NCBI lineage: Eukaryota > Metazoa > Chordata > Mammalia > Primates > Lorisidae > Loris > Loris lydekkerianus. The sequence continues at coordinate 14,233 of CAUYPK010062970.1, forward strand.
CCTAAGGGCTGGAATCAACTTATTCCAAACTTTTTATTAATGTTGATATTTTGATATCCTCCTATGAATCACAAATTTTTTTTTGTGTGTGTGTAGAGACAGAGTCTCACTTTATTGCCCTCGGTAGAGTGCCATGGCATCACACATCTCATAGCAACCTCCAACTCCTGGGCTTAGGCTATCTCTTGACTCAGCCTTCTGAATTGCTGGGACTATAGACACCTGCCACAACGCCTGGCTATTTTTTGTTGCAGTTTGGCCGGGCTTGGGTTTGAACTCACCACCCTCATTATGTGGGGCCAGTACCCTACCCACTGAGCCACAGGTGCCACCCACACAAATGTTATTAATGGCATCTAAAATAGGGAATCCTTGTCAGAAGATTTTCAGTCTTATCCAGCATTTTACCCAGATCCATCAGAGGATTTACTATCTGTGGCAGCTATAGCCTTACAAATGTATTTCTTACATGATAAGACTTGATCCATGGGCACCAGAATCAACGTTGTGTTAGGCATAAAAACAACATTAATTTCCTTCTACATCTCCATCAAGAACCCTTGAGTGACAAGATGGATTGTCATTGTCAATGAGAAGTAAATTTTTTTTTTCTTTTTGAGACAAGGAACTTACTTTGTTGCCCTTGGTAGAGTGCCATAGCATCATAGCTCACAGCAACCTCAAACTCTTGGGCTCAAGTGATTCTCTTGTTTTAGCCTCCTGAGTAGCTGAGACTATAGGAGCCTCCCAGCTAATTTTTTTATTTTTAGTAGCGATGAGGTCTCACTCTTCCTCAAGGTGGTCTGGAACTTCTGAGCTCTGATGATCCACCTACCTCAGCCTCCCAGAATGCAAGGATTATAGGCATAGGCCACCATGCCCAGCCGAGAAGTAATTTTTATATATATATATAGTTTGTTTGTTTGTTTTCTTTTTGAGAAGTAATATTTTGAAAGGAATGTTTTTCTGAGCAGTGGGTCTCAACAGTGGGCTTAAATTATTCAGTGAACCATGCTGCAAATAGTTGTGTGGTCATCTAAGCTTTGTTATTCCATTTATAGAGCATGGCAGAGTAGATTTAGGGCTTTGGGATTTCAAGAATGGTAAATGAACATTGGCTTCTGCTTAAAGTCACCAGGTATATTATTGCCCCCTAACAAGAGAGTTAGCATATCCTTTTAAGCCAGGCACTGACTTCTCTCTAGCTACTGAAAGTTGTTGGTGGCATCTTACTCCAATAAAAGGCTGGTTTGTCTGCCTGGGAAATCTGTTGTTTTGGTATAGCCACCTTCATTGTTTTTTTTTTTTTAATTTATTTTTATTAAATCATAAACACATAGATCATGTATACATTAATGCAATTATGGGGTACAGTGTGCTGATTTCATATAGCATTAGGAATGCTTACATTACACTGGTTAATAGATAACTCGTCTCATTTACTTACTGTGTTAAGACTTTTATACTCTACACTAATAGATCTGACATGTACCCTTGCATTATGCACCATTGGTGTGGTCCCACCATTCACCCTCCCTCTATCTGACCTCCCCTCTCCCTTCCCATCCCCATTAGTTATTTTAACTAGATGTTCTGGCTGACTTGCATCATTTCCATTAGCTCTTCCTGCTTCACCTTATACTTTGTTAATTGAGATAGCATCTTTCTTTAAATATTATGAAGCAGTCTCTGCTACCTTTAAACTTTTCTTCTTTATGCTCTCAGCCTTCATAGAGTTGATGAGAGTTAGGCCCATGCTGTGGATTAGGTTTTAGTTTAATGGAATGTTGTGGCTGGTTTGATCTTCTGTCCTGGCCACCAAAACTTGCCCCATATCAGCAATAAGACTGTTTTGCTCTCTTATTAATCATATGTTCCCTGGAGTAGCACTTTATCTATTTACATATTTATTTATTACTTAGAGAGGAGTTCTCTTTCTGTCATTCAGGCTTCATTGCAGTGGTGGGATCAAAGCTGTCTATAACTTCGAACTCCTGGGTTCAAGCATCTGTCTGCTTTGTCCTTCTAGTACTATGGCAAGGGGCTGCCATGCGCAGCTAATTTTTTATTTTTTTGTAGAAATGGGGTCTACAAAATATACATTATCCTGTTAGAAAATTATGTTAAGTATATTTTTGCTGTGATAAGTTGAGTCGTTGCTGTGAAAAGCAACTCTAAGCTTTTCACAATCGTTGCTGTGAAAAGCTTAGAGTCTTTTACCAAAATTTCACAGTATCATTACAATTGGAGGGTATTTTACACAAGTATTTGTCTACAGTATTTGTCTGCCACCCAGGCTAGTCTTGAACTCCTGACCTCAAGCACTACTCTCACCTAGGCCTCCCAAGGAGCTGAGATTATAGATGTGAGTCATCATGCTCCCAGCCTGGAATAGCACTTTAAATTTTAAGAACTTTTCTTTTGCACTGTTTGGCTAATTGATCCAAGAGACCTACCTTTTGGCCTGCCTGTGCTTTTGACATGTCTTTCTTACTAAGCTTAATCATGTCTAGCTTTGATTTAAAATGAATGATGTGAATTGTTCCTTTCACTTGAACACGTAGAGGTCACTGTAGGGTTATTTGGCATAATTTCAATATTATTGCAGTCCTGGAAGTTCAAGGCTTAGGGATTGAACCGGGTGAGGAGGAGAGAGACAGGATTAGCCAGTGGTGGAGCAGTCACAACACGTTTTTCATTGAGGATCACTATCTTATATGGGTATGGTGTGTGGTACCCCAAAACAATTAAAATAGTAACACCAAAGATCACTGGTTGTAGGTCACCGTAACAGGCATAATAATGATGAAAAAGTTTGAAATATTGCGAGAATGATCAAAATGTGGCAGAGACATGAAGTGAGCACTTACTATAGGAAAAATAGTGTTGACAGGCTTGTTTGATACAGGATTGCCACAAAAATCTTCAATTTGTAAAAGATAGAATATCTGCAAAATATAATAAAGTTCTGTAAAGCAAGATGTGCCTGTATATACTTGGGAGTGGAATTCCTGGGTTATAAGGCAGTTACGTGTTTAGTGTTTTTGAAGAATCATCAAACCATTTTCCATAGTGCCTATATTATTGTGCATTCCTGACAGCAGTGTATGTAGTTGATAATTTCTCCACATGCTTGGTGAACACTTGTACTTTCATATGTTGCATATGGAGTTTGTCAGGTCTCTTGGGTCTTATCTGGGCAGTTCCTCAGTTTTCTGTCTTCTTTGTGATAGTTTTGAAAATTGCTAGCCCTTTGTTTAACAGAACACCAGTTTGATGATTGCTTGTGATTAAAATCAGGTTGTGTTTTTTTGGCAAGTGTATGTCAGAAGTGGTACTGCATTGTTTTCATTGCATCTCAGATTAGTTGCCACATGATGTTGTAACTGGCAGTGCTAACTTTGAAGCAGTTTTATAAGGTTAAAGTGGTGTCTGTTAGATTTTTTTTTTCATTGTAAGGTAATTTTTCCCCTTTATAATTGATAGGTATCTTGTAAGAAGCATCTTTGAGACTGTAATATTATCTTGTTTACTGTCATGCTTTTACTCACTAATTTTAGCATCCATTAATGAATTTTGACTAAAAACAGTTATTGTGACATTTCCTATTTGGTGATTTTGTGTCATTAATTTTTCATCACCTGATATTCTATACATGAAATTATAGTAAGCTTATTTACTTAGAGTCATGTAGTGATGAAATTGAAAGAGTCTTAAATGATTGTCCAGGGACTGTCCTGTTGGAAAATCATATTATGTTGACTATATTTTTGCTGTGATAAGTTGAGGCAGTGAGTGAATGCTTAGAGTCTTTTACCAAAATTTCACAGTATCATTACAATTGGAGGGTATTTTACACAAGTATTTGTCTACAGTGGAGTGAAAAATTTAAAAAACTTAATCCTTTACCTCAGTTGGCTTGAAAAGCACTGGTCTTTTTTTTTTTTTTAAGAGACAGAGTCTCACTTTATTGCCCTCAGTAGAATGCTATGGTGTCACAGCTCACAGCAACCTCCAACTCCTGGTCTTAGGCGATTCTCTTGTCTTGGCCTCCCGAATAGCTGGGACTACAGGTGCCAGCCACAATGCCCGGCTATTTTTTGTTGTTGTTGTTGCAGTTTGACCAGGGCTAGGTTTGAACCTGCCACCCTCAGTATATGGGGCTGGGCTCCTACCCATTGAGCAACAGGTGCTGCCCAAAAAAGCACTGTTCTTAAAGAATACTCAAAAGCGGAAATGCTTAGTAGATCTGTTGAATATGTATACATCATGATGATCAGAAATCACTACATCTTTAAGTAGTTATGATCATGGCACTGGGTTAAGTGAAGGACAAAGGTTAGAAAAGAGGGGAATATAAATACAGATGTGGGAAAAATGGGAAGATAGATGCAGGAAAGAGAAAATATTTTATGAATAGGCAATCATGCCTTAAGGCACATCTGCTGTGTTTATGATATAGATTGCCCCTTTTATCTGTAGTTTTGTTTTCAGCCTTGTTTATATATAATTAGGAATGATGTGGAGCAGAGTTTTTAAAATAATCCTTTTTTTAAAGTGAAGGCAGCAAAGGATGTTAAATAGTCTACATTTTATGTCCTTTACATCATCACATAAAGGACACTAATTTTCAGAAGAGCTAAGAAAAGGAAAAGAAAGTAAACCAATCAAAATAATTAGTACTTATAAAGAGGCAAATGAAGAGAAGAGGGAAATTGTTATGGGTATGATTGTTCAGTATATATTGGTTCTGTTAGTTTATGTAATTCCTGCCTAGTTGGTAAATTACTTTTGAATCTCTAAGGTACTTATTATTATTATTATAATTATTATTATTATTATTTTGGCCTTTGTAATAGATTCTTTTAATTTGATTATTGTTTTCTAGGAATACAGGAGTTTCCAGAAAATATTAAAAATTGTAAAGTTTTGACAATTGTGGAGGCCAGTGTAAACCCTATTTCCAAGTAAGTTCTTCTCAGTTGAATTATAAGTTACTTATGTGAATAAAACAATTGTAAAACAGTAGGAGATAATACTTTTTCTTTTTCTTTTTTTTTCTTCTTCCAGTTTTTAGCCAGGGCTGGGTTTGAACCTGCCACCTGTGGCATATGGGGCCGGTGCCCTACTCCTTTGAGCCACAGGCACCTACCACCCTATACATATTTTAATGGAAGATACAGTAGAACCTCCATAGCTGACCACCTCCTTACATACTTTGCCTGCTTAAGTTAAGCTAATTTTCATAGACTGGACATGCACTACATGTACAAATCAGTACAGTAGGCCTGGTTTCTTAGGTTGACTGCCTCTGTATGTTTACCAGTTTGTTACATTCCCTTAGGTAGTCAACTTCCAGAGGTTCTACTCTATTTATCAGTATTAAATCTATATAAAATTTCAATTTTGAAGTATAAAAGAAAGTTTTAGACAATCTTTCTATCCCAATATATTATAAACATAAAATTGAGATCCAAAAGAGGTAATGTAGGTATTTTGCTCCAGGTCTTACAGATGATGTCAGAAATGAGATCACAATCCAGTTTTTCTCACTCAGTATTATTTTTACATGTCAGAATGTCTCCGTTTGAATCAGTCATCTTCAAACTTTTGGAAATTATAAAAGAAACTGAAAGACTGAGAAGGTAAAACAACAAAGGGAAAAACATGATTGGTTGCAACATACACCAGACTTTATGTGTTTTGATGGTAATGGCTATAATAGAAAGTTTTCCTGGCACTGAACCTCTTAAATTTAAAAAATGGAATAGTGGAGCAAAAAGTGAACAGAGGGAAGCATAGCTTAATTAAATTCAAGTTGGAGCAGAGGGAATGAGAATGAGGGATTGGTAAACTCTCAGGTAATGTGCACAACGAAAGGGTACACAGCACACTCTCTGGGTGAAGGGCTTAACTGCAACTTGGCCTTTCCCTGACAGACATAAACAATGTAACCTAATTGTACCCTCACATTAATCTGAAATTTTAAAAAAAGAGAGAAACCAGTTTGTACATGTTTTGCTGTGCTGGTTTTTGTTGTTGTTGTTGGAGACTCTGTCACTCCACCTAGCATACAGTGGCAACCTTAAACTCAAGGGAGCCTCTTGAGTAGCTGAGAGTACAGGCATGCTCCACTATGCCCAGCTAATTTTTCTTTTATTATTCTTCTCTCTTTTTTTTTTTTTTTAATAGAGATGGGGGTCTTGCTCTTGCTCAGGCTGGTCTTGAATTCTTGAGCTCAAGTGATTCTCATAGAGTGCTAGAATTACAGGCATGGGCCACCATGTCAGGCTAATACCGTATTTCTTGATGAGTTTTTTGAGACAGTTGTTTCAGTTGCTGCCAAGATGGAAGAATGCAGGTGAAGGATAAATAAGATCAAAGTCCGACATGTCTTACTGTGTGAGGATTTTGTACTTGTTAAAATCCGAGACAAACATGTAAAGATAATATCTATTCTCTTCATTTAAAAATAGTACTCTAGCCTCAAGTTTTGGATTTTTTTTTTTTTTTTTTTTTGAGACAGTTTCAGTTTGTTGCCCTTGGTAGAGTGCCGTGGCATCACAGCTCACAACAACCTCCAACTCTTGGACTTAAGCGATTCTCTTGCCTCAGCCTCCCAAGTAGCTGGGACTGCAGGTGCCTGCCACAATGCCCAGCTGTTTTTATTTTTTCGTTGTAGTTGTCATTGTTGTTTGGCAGGCCTGGGCTGATTCGAACCTGCCAGCTCCAGTGTATGTGGCTGACTCCGTAGTTTTAGATTTTTAACTTGTTTCATAATCAAGAAGAAATACAATTAAAGCTAATAGAGATAGATTGTTACGTGTGTGTAAAGTATCATTCAGCTTTTAGTATTATTTCTTCTCTCTTGCTAATTATAAACTTCTACAATCCTCATATTGTTTAGGGAGCAAATGGTGATATTGAAAATAATCAGCTGGGGGCTGTTGTGGCCCAGGGGACATTTGGCAACTACTGGAGATATTTTTGGTTCTCATAGGGGATGTAGGTGCGTTTGTGCATTACTTATCTAGTTGGTAGAAATTAGGGTTGTAGCTAAATATCTGACAGTGTACAAGACAACAAAGAATTATTCAGCCCAAAATGTCTTTAACAAGGTTTAGAAATTCTCATCTAGTCCTTTGAGTTGATGTTAGAGAAGGCATGTTCAAGAGTGCCTACGGATTTGATAGTTAATGTACTAAATATATTTCTATGTATTGTGGTTCATTCATAGTTGACTATTTTGTATAGATTTTATGTTATTAAAACAAATATTACCTCACTTTTAACAAAGGAATGAAGATACAAACCTGAGACAGGTAAGTTAATTTGACAATTACTAATAAAAGTAAGAAGGTGACTATTATCTTTTGAAAAAATACCTTAATTATATAGATTTTTAGATTTTACTAAGAAACCAAAATTCTATGTATGAACTTAATTTAAATTCTGATATATTTTATATAGGCTCCCTGATGGATTTTCTCAGCTGTTAAACCTAACCCAGCTATATCTGAATGATGCTTTCCTTGAGTTTTTGCCAGCTAATTTTGGCAGGTAAATTATAGTTTCTTTGAAAACCATTTATTAGTAGCTCTTGTAAAGTTTACAAAACTGTAAGCTGCTTTAGTAATACTGTTAATTACTGTTTCGAATAAGCTCTTTTGTTATTTTTTCCAGGCATTGTCTTTTTTTTTTTCTTCAAATTAAAAATGTGTTTTTTATTTTATCTCTTTAATCACAGAAGCTTTATTTATTTTTTATTTTTTCTGATTTTACTTTTTTATTAAATCAGAAGCTTTATTTTTTTTCTGATTTTACTTTTTTATTAAATCATAGATCATGTATACATTAATGCATGTATGGGGTACAATGTGCTGATTTCATATAGAATTAGGAGCATTTACATCACAACTGGTTAATATAAACTTCATCTCGTTTACTTATCGTGTTAAGACATATATGCTCTATACTTAATAAATCCGACAAGTACCCTTGCATTATGTAGGCATTATCATTTTTATAGTTTTCTTTGAATCTTCTTATTTTGAAATAATTTTCCCAAGTAAACAATAAGCAATGCGTTGTTTTTTGTTTTTTTTTTTTGAGACAGCATCTCACTCTGCAATGGTACGGTAGTGCAATCATAGTTCATCGCAGCTTTGAACTCCTTGACTCATGTGATCCTCCTGTGTTAGCCTCTCAAGGAGCTGGAAGTATAACTGTGCACCACAACACTCAGTTACGTTTAAAACTTTTTATAGAGATGGATCTCATTGTGTTGCCCAAGTTGGTCTCGAATTCCTGACCTCAAGCAATCCTCCCTCCTCAGCCTCCCAAAGTGATGAAGTAATAGGCATGAGCCACTGCACCTAGCCAACAATGAGAATTGGAAAGGAAAAAAATAAGTTGGTTTTTAAGGTGGCAAAAACAAAGTTTTAATGGGGGTATTTCTGTTCATTTGAGATATTGAATGCTGTGTTCTTGGCATTACATTCTTAAATGACTTAATAATTGGTTGATCCGTTTTCCCTACAGGAATCATAATTTTTTTTTTGTTTTCTAGAGGCAGGATCTCACTCTGTTACCCAGGCTGGGGTACAGTGGTACAATCATAACTAACTGCAGCTTTGAACTCCTGGGCTTAAGCTATACTCTTCCCTTCTTCTGAGTAGCTGGGACTCAGTAGCTGAGTAGCTTGGGCATGTGCCACCAAGCCTGGCTAATTTTTCTTGTTTTTTATAGAAATGGGTATTGCTATGTTGTCCAGGCTTTTCTTGAACTCCTGTCCTTAATCAATCCTTGCTCCTTTGCCTCTCAGAGGGCTGGGATTGTAGATGTGAGCCACTGCTCTGGCCCTTAGAATCAAAATTCTTGAGAAAAGAGAATCTGTTTCTAGGGTCTACCTCATTATTTCTCCATTACCCCTCATATCCTTGAGTAATTTTTTAAACAGGTGAATAAATAGTATCAAGTAATTATTGAATTGAAATTAATTACTAGAGAAAGTTTTAGCCAACTAAACATTAACTTTGTAGTCATTTTTGTCTGAAAATAGTGCACTTGTCACATTATTCTTCTGTGTCTGGCATCTGTGTCACTTAATTTGTGCATTTCCCCTTTATTTTTATTGGAATTTCCATCAAAGGAGTACCGAAGTCTTTGCTTCCATTCATTCATTCATTTATTTATTTATTTGGAGGCAGAGTCTCACTGTGTCGCCCTTGGTAGAATGCCGTGGCGTCACAGCTCACAGCAACCTCAAACTCTTGGGCTTAGGTGATTCTCTTGCCTCAGCCTCCCAAGTAGCTGGGACTACAGGTACCTGCCACAACACATGGCTATTTTTTGTTGTAGTTGTCACCATTGTTCAGCTGACTCAGGCCAGGCTCTAACCTGCCAGCCTCGGTGCATGTTGCTGTCACCATAACCACTGTGCTATGGGTGCTGAGCCTCATTTTCTTTTCTTTTCTGTTTAATTTTTAATGTGTTACGCTGCACATAGTAATTACACAATTATATTGGTTATTTTTAAACTTTAAAATATGAAATTAATTTGTTAATTAAATTTCTTATCTTTGTTATAGATATTTGTTATTTGTTTTGCAGATTAACTAAACTCCAGATATTAGAACTTAGAGAAAACCAGTTGAAAATGTTGCCTAAGTAAGTAAAGGTGCTATCATTTAAAAAATTCGATACAGAATTTTTAAACCTTAAATTCTTTAAGAATGTTAAATTTTTATTATTTAGAATGTGTCATGTATTTTTAAAACCCAGCATTTGTGATCATCTTATTTGAGTTAGTGATGTTAAATATAAAACTGTATGCATCTGTTACTGGTGTTTAACTTGGTACTACTCTGTTGGTAATGATTTCATAGATCTAGAAAAACTAGAAATGGGATGACTGGTCCCCTACTGGTAAGCTAATACCAAGAAGAGGTGACAATCCATTTAATTATAAAAGAAACAGCTCTACAAACTCAAAGTATACTGTAGCCTATAGCCATATATTGAAGATGTCTTAAAATACCTTGAATGCATCAATGTACGTTTTACAGGTTAGGCGCTGGCATACTACAGTCTATGATTAGCCAACTCTTGTTGAAATTGCATCAAGACTTGTCAGCACTTAAGGAGAAAAACATCTTCATTTATCCAAGGAATAGTTAGTTGTTTTTGTTTACTCAGCTTCCATGACATCATATTTACATCTCTTATGATATTTGCCACATAATTTTAATGTATGTTTATTCTTAACATTCTTATGTATGTTATTAATGTATGTCATTCTCTTCCCTGACCAACATATGCACATGCACAAATGTACACACCACCCCACGTATGTACAAACACGATATTAAGTCTTTGAGGGCAGAGACCATGTCTAGTTTTTATACCCAAAAGACAGTATGTTTTAGCTGAGTAATTGTTCAGTGCATGAATGAATGAAGCATGTAGTGTTGGTTGTGAGTATAAATTAAAATAGGAATTAATGATCCATATTAAAATTCAAAAAGGTCTATATATTTTGCAGATCTAGTATGTGCAGTGATAATTCCTTACCTCAAGACTTGACTGGTTTCTATGAGATTTGAACAACCAAAATGCCAGTTGTTTACTGTAACAACTATGCCTACAATTGCATCTGATATTACAGGCAATTCAAAGATTTTAATGCCTTTTAGAGTTTTAAATTAGGTCTGTCAATGAATTTGCTGATAAAATTTTTTCCTCCTTTATTTTTAAGATGTGGTTTTAACCTTTGAGGCCTCACAAACTATAAAGAGGCTATAGTTAAATATTACAAGGCTGTGTGCATTCAGGATATGTGAGTAGAGTTTTTTTTTTTTGTTTTTTGGAGACAGAGTCTCTGGCTATTGCTCTGGGTAAAGTGCTATAGCGTCACAGCTCACAGCAACCTCAAACTCTTGGCTCAAGCAATTCTCTTGCCTCAGCCTCCCAAGTAGGTGGGACTACAGGCATGGCCACAACACCCGGCTGTTTTTTTGTTGTTGTCATTGTTGGTTAGCAGGCCCAGGCTGGGTTTGAACGAGCCAGTCTTGGTGTATGTGGCCAGCGCCCTACCCACTGAGCTAGGGGCACTGCCTAGATTTTCTTTCTTTTCTTTTTTTCTTTCTTTCTTTTTTTTTTTTTTTAATGATCAGTGATTAGCACAATGGAAGGAGCTATTGTTTTAGAGTCATAGTTAGGTGAAACTTAATAAGATGATACTGCAGGGCACAGTACGGAGAACATAAAGGATTATTTACTCTTCCTGTGAGGAAAAAGGAAGGTAAAATGAGTTAAATGTGAATGAATTTTAGAGGCAGACTGGAGGAAATTTGAGGGATATTTTTTCTATTTTCTCCTTGAAGTAGGAAGCCGAATCTTCTAAGATGCAATTTTGTTGCTGAGATTTCTAAAGTATATGAGTAGCACCAAAGTTATTGGTATTAATTATAGAAAGTTGAGGTGGGGACACTTTTTTTGACATTACAATATATTTCCTCTTTTTAATTACATATGTGTATCATTCACATTTTCCTAAAATTATTGTAAAAGTTAATTTTTTTAGGACATCACCTATAATTGAATTTTCCCAATGTGTTACCTTTTATTTTTGTAACCTCTTCTAAAACTATTATGCTTTATTTTTACAAATCACCCCCATTGCTGCCTGTGAATTTTCTTCCATCTTGTCATTATAACTACTGAATCAACAAATATAAGATTATAAGATTATGTTTTGTTCTTTCAGTTCCTTCCTCTGCCCTCTTCATTTTCTTCATTTTTTTCTTTACATTTTTCAAATCTCCATTTGGTATCATTTATTTGAACATAGGAGCTTACTGTTACAGCATGTGATTTTATATATCCGAAGAAAGATCCTGGAAACACCTTTTGCTTTGTTAAAAACTAGGAAGCTAGAACTTACAGGTTTTCTGGACAAAGGCAGATATGAGTAAGGGAAGTAGAATTACAGTACTTGTGAATAGATCTAAGTTAAAGCAATTTCATAAAAAAATTGACATTTGGAGATGAATTAAATTACAGGGTTCGTAAGAGGACGATATGTTTAAAATGTAAAGCTGGAGAAATGTTTTAACTGAGTTTTACTTCTTAATTTCCATTTGTTAGGATTCCAGAGAAGCTGGAATTAGTCTGTGTTTTTGTGCCATAGTGTACAGTGTCTGTTGATTTGAAATGATGTTAATTTTCAAAGTATTAACATATTAATGTAATATTCTAGTGCTATGGTAATAACTATATTTTGCTAATGTGGAGTTTCTTATGTGGATAATTGATAATATCTCAGTGTATTAAGTAATCAGTTTTTCTAATAACAACTTAAAAGCATAAATATTTGAATTACTGAGCAATTAGTTTAGTTTTACAAGGTACCTTTGTGAAGGGAGAGATAAGAATATAACATTTTATTACAAAACCAGTTTGTCTGTTTTTCAAGTTTCTATAGTTGCAAAGACATGTTGATATTAAGTTAGAAATTAAGAATGGAATATTGGGGTGGCACCTGTGGCTCAGTGAATAGGGTGCTGGCCCCATATACTGAGGGTGGCGGGTTCAAATTTGACCCCAGCAACAAAACTGTAACAAAAAAATAGCCGGGTGTTGTGGCGGGCATCTGCAGTCCCAGCTACTTGGGAGGCTGAGGGAAGAGAATTGCCTAAGCCCAAGAGCTGGAGGTTGCTGTGAGCTGTGATGCCATGGCACTCTACCATGGGCAACAAAGTGAGACTCTGTCTCTTAAAAAAAAAATAAATAAATAACATTTTTATTATGTCAACATGTGAAAGTCCATAGTTCATTACATGTTGCCTAAGAATATTTTAGCTGTGAAAGCTGAAAGCTTCCATGTAATTGAGATTTTTTGTATACTTAATTCTTTATTATTCCATTATGAATAGAACCATGAATAGACTGACCCAGCTAGAAAGACTGGATTTGGGAAGTAATGAATTCACAGAAGTGGTAAGTTCTCATCAGTCTTACTATCTGTAATTCTTAAATTTGATCAGCAACAAAATGTGAAAATAAAGATTTCTCTTAAAAATTAGAGAGATATATGTTTCTTGAAGTATGAACTATGAAAGTTCTTAGCCAGAACTTTCCAGACAAAAAACATGATTATAACAGACATTTGAAAATCTCACATAAGAATACAAAAATGTAAAATTAATGAGTGGTCCATGGAAGAGATACCTAAAAATTTTTTAGCATAGGAAGCAGAAAATTAGAATGATTATAAGTAAGAAAGATAGGTCTAGAATGCAGCAGGTAAAGTCACTCAGTGTCAGAAATAACCTTGGATACTCAGTGGTGGTAGGATACTTCTTTATAATTTTACTTAATAACGATAGAGAAAGTCATTGAGTGAAACAACTGTTACTTTAGAGGTGGTAACAAGACCTTTTCGTTATTCATGTTTTATATGCTAAGTGCACTATCAATCTTTTGTCTTCAGTTAGTTTTCTAAGAGAATTCAGAAAATAAGCTATATATTTTTTTTTAATCTAGATTTTTTAAAGAGAAATTCATCAACCTATCATCATTATTAAAATTGTTAAATTAGCCCGGTGTGGTGGCTCATGCCCATAATCCTAGCACTCTGGGAGGATAAGATGTGTATATTGCTCTGAGCTCACAGATTCAAGATCAGCCTGAGCTAGAGTGAGACCTGCTCTCTAAAAATAGCTAGGTGTTGTGGCAGGCTCCTGTAGTCACAGCTACTTGGGAGGCTGAGGCAAGAGAATCGCTTGAGCCCAAGATTTTGAGGTTGTTGTGAGCTATGATATCATAGCACTCTACTGTGGATGACAAAGTGAGACTATGCCTCAAAAAAAAAAAAAAAAAAAAAATTTTTTTTTTTTTGAGGCAAAGTCTCAATTTTTTGTTGTTAAATCAGTTTACAAATTTATTGTTTAAAATTGTGATAGCGTTCAAATGACAGCCTTAAACACAAGGATCTCTTAGAACTGTTTGTCATAGTATTTCTCTGTATTGTATACCATGCTGGTTTGGAGTACATCACATTTTCTCTAAAATCCATGCTATACTTTGTAAATTATCTATTATGGCCTTTGTTAGTATTTGTGTGATACATGTGTTAATCTGGAAATATTAACTATTTGAAAACTCAAGAATTATTAATTTCAGAACCTAGTAAGCTTTCAAAATCACTGAAATACCAGTCTGGTCATCTGATATTACATATTTTTAAAAAACTAACTAATAGAGTTGCAATATAGCACAAAAACAAATTGAAAAATCCAATTTACCTCTAGAATTCTTATGTATTATGTTAACATAAGATCTGAATGACATACTTTTGTGTGACTCCTGTTATTACGGTGATTAGATATGATGGTACTCTACTATCACATGATCATTATTGGACATGGCTTTGTAAAGTGATAGAAATAACCTAGAAGAAGGCATTCCAGTCTTCACCCTTGAAGGGCCAGTGTCTAAGAGCAGATTTTTGCCTGGATATCAAAGTCCACCATAACATTTGGATTAATTGTTAGGTCCTCAACACCTTATTATAAAAGCGTTTTCTGCTATGAAATTACAAATTGTTTCTAGCATTCTAAATAACAGAATGTTCTTGTCATGTGGTTATACCATTATTTGTCTTCCTCTTATAATTGGACATTAGGATATATGCTCCCTTTTTTCTCCCTCTTAATTGTTATCAGGGAATATTTTTGTAATTTTCATAAGATTTTTTTTTTAACATGCTGTATCTTTTTTTTCGAGACAGGGTTTTACTTTGTCGCCCTCTGTAGAGTGCTGTAGCATCACAGCTCTCAGCAACCTCCAGCTCTTGGCCTTAGGCGATTCTCTTGCCTCAGCCTCCAAAATAGCTGGGATTACAGGTGCCCACCACAATGCCCGGCTATTTTGTTGTTGTTGTTGCAGTTTGGCTGGGGTTGGGTTTGAACCTGCCACCCTCAGTATATGGGGCCAGCACCCTAGTCACTGAGGCACAGGTGCCGCCCCATGCTGTATCTTTTTAATGATAATGAATGAGAGTGTGTTTTTTTGTTTGTTTGGTTTGGTTTTTTTGCTGTTTCTGGCTGGGGCTGGGTTTGAAACCACCACCTCCGGCCTCTGGCCTATGGGGCTGGCGCCCTACCCCTTTGAGCCACAGGTACTGCCCAGAGTATGTTTTTATTATACACTGCCAATGAGTAGAGGTGCTATTTTTATTTCTTCTGGCTGGGTGCTGTAGTTCATGCCTATAATCCTAGCACTCTAGCACTCTGGGAGGCGGAGGCAGGTGGATTGCTTGAGCTCAGGAAGTTGAGACCAGCCTGAATAAGAGCAAGACCCTATCTCTACTAAAAATAGAAAAACTAGTCAGATGTGGTAGGTGCCTGTAGTCCCAGTCACTTGGGAGATGGAGGCAAGAGGATTACTCAAGCCCAAGAGTTTGAGGTTGCTGTGAGCTATAATGCCTCGGTACTTTATTCAGGGTGACAGAGTGAGACTCTATCTCAAAAAAAAAAAAAATACTTGACTATTGTGTAGTACAAAGCTTAAATGAATATCTCTTTAATTTCTCTTTAATTATGTTATTGTGGTAACTGTAATGCAGTGGAAAGGCTTACATATCTGCTTTTTAATTTTTTTTTTTTGTAACTTTTATTCCCACCTCCAGAAACTCGGCTTTTTAATTTTTCCTATTTTTTCCTCTTTAGTTAATGTTTTGAAACTAAAAGTTATCATTAGAAATTCCCAGATTTGCTTTTGTCAGATAATTATCTTCACATAACTTATTTGGATATCTTCCCTTCTCCCCACTTCTATCCAAATAGCCTGAAGTACTTGAACAATTAAGTGGATTGAAAGAATTTTGGATGGATGGTAATAGACTGACTTTTATTCCAGGGGTATGTATATGAAATTTTTAGTGGCTTCACTTACTGCTGTCTCTCCTTTGCAGTTTTGTGAATGGTACATTTTGAAATTACTGTTAATTAGTAAAAAACAAAAAGGATTGCTATTTAATTCTTTGCTAAACAGAAACAATTTTTATTTTTACTGTGAGCATATTCTTGATTAAATTCTGAAAATTCTCATAAGAAACTTTTGTAAAAGAGTCTCTTTAATACTGTAGAAGTGCGTCTTTTCCAGTGGTACCAATTGAATCTACGTATATCCTAATTCAGATTGCCAAGGAAAAACTATGACATTTTCCATAAGCTTTCTGTTTTAAAGATTGACAAATTGTTTATTCCCATTTCTGAAGAAGCTGTAAGAATTCCCATGCATGCTTTCTCACCAGGACATGATAGACAACCGAATTCCCAGAGAAAAGTATATGTCCTTTATCACTCTGCTAGGTAGAGTAGTAGTTCTTTGCTTATTACGGAATACATTGCTAATGGCATTTTAAAAACAAGTTGGGTCAGGTGTGGTGGCTCACACCTGTAATCCCAGTACTTTGGGAGGCTGAGAGCAGCCTGGGCAACATTGTGAGACCTTGTCTCTATAAAAGTATAAACCAAAAATTAGCCAGGTGTGGTGATTCATGCCTGTAGTCCTTAGGTACTTGATAGACTCAGGCAGGAGGATTCCAGTAGCCTGGGAGAATGAGCTTACAGTAAGTTTTCATCTTGCTTCTATATTCCAACCTGGGTGACAGAGCAACACTAAAAAAATAAAAATAAAAAATAATGTGGGAGTCCTCTTTCTGCTATTAGTATTTAATTTTGAATTAAAACTTGGTATCAAGCTTATTAATTTTTGCACATTACTTAATGTTGACAGATTGTCGTTAGATTTTAAAAGTCCAGTTTACCTCTGGAATTCTTTTTAATGTTATAGTTAGATTTTCTTTCTTTTACTTACAGTTTATTGGTAGTTTGAAACACCTGATGTATTTGGATGTTTCTAAAAATAATATTGAAATGGTTGAAGAAGGAATTTCAGCATGTGAAAACCTTCAAGACCTCTTATTATCAAGCAATTCACTTCAACAACTGCCTGAAACTATTGGTTTGTATAACTTTCGAATTCATGTAATTAACTTTTCTTAAAGCAAATTCAAGGCTTCTGTATAATCTCAAATTTTATTTGTTATGAGGTAATTTTATTGTACTACCACAATAACAGATATTAGTTGAATTTTTCTTGATGTGATCATTTATACAGTTTACTTCCTTGTTGATGTTACCTGTGTTTTTATTTAGTCTAAGGAAGTCCCATTTTTATAACTAATACATTTAAATTCTTTAACAAGGAATTAGTTAGGCTAGGCATAGTGGCTCACCCTCGTAATCTTAGCACTTTGGGAGGCGGAGGCAGGAGGGTTGCTTGAAGCCAAGAGTTGGAGAGCAGCCTGACCTAGAGCAAGATCCTGCCTCTACAAAAAATAGAAAAATTAGCCTGGCAGGGGTAGTACATGCTTGTAGTCTCAGCTACTTGGGAGGCTGTGGCAGAAGGATTGCTTGAACCCAGGAGTTTGAGGTTGCTATGAGGTTATGATAAGGCCACTGTATTCCTGCATTCCAGCCTGTGTGACAGAGTGGGACCTTGTCTCAAAAAAAAAAAAAAAAAAAAAAGTTAATTTATCCGAATTTGGTTTAATTCTTTGATTATAGCCCTTATTTAGTAGATTTTTTCAGTCTGTCTTCATTAAGGACATTAAGACAAGAAAACATGGCTTGGCGCCTGTAGCTCAAGTGGCTAAGGCGCCAGCCACATACATACACCAGAGCTGGTGGGTTTGAATCCGGCCTAGGCCTGCCAAAGAACAATGACAACTGTAACCAAAAAATAGCTGGGCATTGTGATGGGCGCCTGTAGTCCTAGCTACTTGGGAGGCTGAGGCAAGAGAATCGCCTAAGCCCAGGAGTTGGAGGTTGCTGTGAGATACGATGCCATGACCCTCTACCCTGGGTGACAGCTTGAGGCTCTGTCTCAAAAAAAAAAAAAAAGACAAGAAAACAGACCAGTTGAGAAAATCCTGAGAGATCTATAATTATTATTGAGTGTGTGTAGTTGTTTGATAATGTATCACGGTAATTGAATTATTTTGATGAAAGCATCAAAAATTTTGATCTTAGCATCTTTGTGATATTTTAATATAAAAATCAAAAACATTTAAAAACAATTCTCAATTGAATTAGTTATTTTAGCTAAGACTACATTTTTGAAAATTCATTATGATTCTACTCTAATCAATACATTTAGTTTTAAAATAAAATATTTTATTCTTTTAGTATTTCATATATTATATGAATTTCATATATTATAAAGTACTTCATATATTTCATATATTATAATTTCATATATTATAAAGTACTTCATTGATATACTTGATATAAAGTATATATCAAGAATTTCATATATTATAATTTCATATATTATAAAGTACTTCATTTACATTTCTTTGATCATTAATTCAGGTATGTTTTATGTGTCTTCCCTGTGTCATGACTTTGTTTTTAGAAGCAGGGCTACTATAGTGAACAATGTAGACAAAGAGCTTCTACTCTTACCTGTTCTCCATATTTGCCAGTGGGGTGGAGGTTGGGATCCTATTCTCATGAAGCTTACATTCCAATAAATATACATTGAATGTATAAATGGTGGTGTGGGTAAAAATCAAAAATACATGGTAAGGGAATAGCGTTGGGGTTTAGGATGGTGTCAGTGTCTCTTTAGATAAATTGGTTAAGAAAGTTGTAATTCTTGTCAAATGTAGTATGTCTTACATTGAATTTTAGTGGACTTGCTTCTTGTTTAAGCTGGAAATTGTATATTATTTCTTTTCTCAACAGGTTCACTGAAGAATGTAACAACTCTTAAAATAGATGAAAACCAATTAATGTATCTTCCAGACTCTATAGGAGGGTAAGATTTTTGTGAATGTTTATAGCCTTGAAGATTTTACTTTTAGTTCAGCATGTCGTATATATTTCCTTCCCCCTCCCTGTCCCTCTCCCTCTCTTTTGACAGAGTCTCACTTTGTCATCCTCAGTAGAGTGCTGTGGCATCACAGCTCACAGCAACCTCCAGCTTAGGTGTTTCTCTTGCTCAGCCTTAGGAGTAGCTGGGACTGCAGGCACCCACCACAACGCCCGGTTATTTTTTTGTTGCAGTTTGGCCAGGGCTGGGTTTGAACACACCACCCTCAGTATATGGGGCTGTCGCCCTACTCAGTGACCCACAGGCGCCGCTCCAGCATGCGTATATGTATTGCCAGATATCTGCACAAATGACATCTAAAAAAGCTTTCATAAATACTTAAATAAGTAAACAGATTAGATATATTTATAATAGTAAGACCTATTTATTATTGGTGGTTTAGCTTTGTGAAATAGTTTCACTACGTTTGTCAAAGTCAAGATCAAATATTCATATGTTCTCAAATTTTGGATTATATAGGAAAACTTTTAAAAATGTGTATTTCCTTTTTTAATTTAAGGTTAACATCAATAGAAGAACTGGATTGTAGTTTCAATGAAGTTGAAGCTTTGCCTTCATCTATTGGGCAGCTTACTAACATAAGAACCTTTGCTGCAGATCATAATTACTTACAGCAGTTACCCCCAGAGGTACTGTATTTTAAAATTGTTTGGGATTTGTATTTTTATCTTCTTCTGATTATCATTATTATAGCTGTCCCATGTGGCTTCACTTACTTTCTTTCTAAAGTAATTTATTAATTATTTTCTGAATAGTAACTAGCTCCATTAATTTGGAAGAGATTCCTTTTGAGGAAAGTAAGGTTGATTTGTAAACTATAAAAACTTGCTAGATACTTTCTTTTGTCCATGAAAATTAATAAAAAAAAAGTGGCAAGTCGAATCATTATTTCTTTTACAAATATGAAGACTATTTTTTTCTTCATCATTATTTCTTATTCTGGGCATATAGCAGATATTCTTTTTTTTTTTTTGCAGTTTTTGGCCGGGGCTGGGTTTGAACCCGCCACCTCCAGCATATGGGGCCAGCACCCTACCCCTTTGAGCCACAGGCACCGCCATGAAAACTATTTCTGATAACTTTAAAAAATGATACTATTCATATGTTGATTGACCAATACACCAAAGTTTTTGACCCCCAACTTACATTTCTCTTTCAGATTGGAAGCTGGAAAAATATAACTGTGCTGTTTCTCCATTCTAATAAACTTGAGACACTTCCAGAGGAAATGGGTGATATGCAAAAATTAAAAGTCATTAATTTAAGTGACAATAGGTTTGTAATACTATATTCACCAATTGGTTTGTTTAAATAAAATTAAAAGTTTCACTTGGTATGTGATAGAATAGCTAGTGATTATTTCTTTTCATGAATACAGGAATTTCTTATGTAATGTCATCAAATAGGTTCTTGGAAATGGCGACTTTAAGCAAAACTCCATGTGGCAGATACTTGAAAAAATGAGAAAAATAATTGGTTTCATTATATATTGTTTCACAGAAAATGATAGTTTTTAATAACCTGTTAAGTAAAGGCTGACTGTATATATTTATTTTTTGAATAGAATAATTAATTTTATCTGTTGCTAATTTATCATACTGTGGTTGTTACTGTTCATTTTGGATCAACTTAGCTGTATAACCTTTATTGTCTCCTTATGGTAACATTTCTTATACCTAAAGTCACATCACTGAATACTGCTGTTGAACAAATCAACTTTTGATTCTAATCTTTTGTTTAATAGATCAACTTTTCATTCTAATCTTTTGTTTATATTTTGTTGGATAGAAATGTAATTAGATACTCACATAGCTTGGGCAACAAAACCAAGGTGCAGAGCCAATTGTTCACTAGAGTTGCTAAGTTGGAACAATGTTTAAGTTAAAAACAGAAAGTCTGTACTTTTTCCAGAAGTAAAGATATTATTGATGATAAAGTAGCATTTGTAGAGTGTTTTTACCTTTTGCTTTCATAGTATCACACGAAATCAAAACAACCCTCTGAAATAGTAACGATAGGTATTCCCGTTTTGTATAGAAAAACTTTTAGGACTCAGATTTAAGGTGATTTGTAATAGCTTGTAAGGTAAAGCTTTAATTTAAACTCATTTATTTAACTAGTTACTGTATTCTAACTTCCATTTTATTTAAAAAGAACCACTGCTTTCTTATTAAATCCCCGCTTTGGCCTTTACCTCCTACCCCCAAAGTAGAGACTTCGGTTGTCAAAAACTGCCTGGAAAGATAGATACAGAAGACTAATTGGGCATAAGGTGGCAAGGCTGAAGTACATACTGTTTTAATTTAGCATTAATATGCATAATGAATATGTTTATTATAGCTGACCCCTCTATATCTATAGGTTCTACATCTGTGGATTCAAATAATTGGGCTCAAAAATATTTGGAAAAAAAACTGCATCTCTATTCAACCTATACAGATGGTTTTTTTGTCATTGTTCCCTAAACAATACAGTAGAACAACTGTTTAAATAATGTTTACATTATGCTAGATATTATAAGTGGTCTAGAGATGATTTAAAATATAAGGTATGCATAGGTCATATCCAAACACTATGATATTTTATATCAAGGACTTAAACATCCGTGGATTTTGATATCCAAGGGAAATCCGAAAACCAGTCCCTCACAGATACTGAGGGTCAATTGTATTTTGTTTTTACTCATTGCCATCTTATAATAGTCTTTCTGATTATGAAAGTGCTGGCTCAAAACTACTGACAGCACAGTTTTTATAACAGACCATCATAAGAGTGCTTCCTATTATCAGTTTATTCTCTCTAAATACAAATAAAACACCAAAGCAATTTTTTTTATAAGACTTTGCTTAATGAATCCTTGTCTTTTTCTCTAAGGCAGAGATGGTTAACTTGTTCTTTTGTAACAGATTTTTCTGAGTTTGTAAGATTGTCTGTTTTTTGTTTTTGTTTTTTTTTTTAACCAGCTAAGTTGATTCAATCTAAGATTTTTATATACGTACATAGATTTTTTTCTTTTGGAGACAGAGTCTAGCTCTGTTGCCCCTGCTAGAGTACTGTGATATCATTGTAGCTCACCGCAGCCTCAAACTCTTGGGCTCAAGCAGTCCTCCTGCCTTAGCTTCCAGAGTAGCTGGAACTACAGGCACGTGCCATCACACCCAGCTAATTTTTCTATTTTTAGTAGAGATATGGTCTAGCTCTTGCTCATGCTGTCTGGAACTTCTGAGCTCAAGTGATCCACTTACCTTGACCTCCCAAAGTGCTAGGATTTTAGGTGTGAGTCAACGTGCCCAGCCAAAATATAAGGCAAAATATCACCCGCTTTGATAAGAATTAATTTTAATATAAAATACATAATTAATTGTTATCAAAGCGGATGATATTTTGCCTGTTTTATTCAAAGACCTATATTGGGCTTTTTTCTCTTTTTATTTTATTTTCATATGTAATTATATAGCATTGTTCAAGAGATCAATAGACTTAATTCTCATTTTAAAGCTTAATTTTTTTTTTTTTCTTTCTACAGATTAAAGAATTTGCCCTTTAGCTTTACAAAGCTGCAGCAGTTGACAGCTATGTGGCTCTCAGATAATCAGGTGGGCATTCTGATTTTATAAATTACTGGAGTTTCAATTATGTTATACAATTGTGTACTCTGATTTACACAGGGTCATTTAAGAGCAGTTAAAACACTGGTACACATGTATAAAAATGTGTTATAATATATAAAGAAAATTGGGTGGTGCCTGTGGCTCAAAGGAGAAGGGTGCCGGCCCCATATGCCAGAGGTGGTGGGTTCAAACCTAGCCCCGGCCAAAAAAATAAATACTATATATATATACACACATAAATATATTATATGTTATATTATATATGTGTATATATATATATAAAGAAAATTGTCTAAAATATTTAAAAACATAATTTTTATAAAATAGGTGTAGATTCATAAATAATCCTATTTAACTTGCCTAATTTCTCCTAAATTTATAAAAATAGAGATTAAGAAACCAGACTCAATGCAGTCTAACTTGTGTAAGATTATTTCATATACTTTTCATTTTTTGTGATGAGAACACTTAAATCCTATTCTTCAGCAATTTCAATAATATAATATATTGTTATTAACTATATTCACCATGCTATGCTATAAATCTTTTGAATTTATTTCTTCTAACTGAAATTTTTATTATTGGATCAGTATATCCCAATTCACACACACCCCACCCCACCTAATTCCCACTAGTTTCTATTAATCATTATATTTCTCTGTTCCTGAGTTTGTCATTTTGATGCCACAAAAAATGTGAGCTCATACAACATTGTCTGTTTCTGCTTTATTTCACTTAACATAATGTCCTCCAGGATCATTCATGTTGTTGCAGATGACACAATTTCCTTTTGTAAGGCTAAATAGTATTCTGTTGTATGTGTGTGTGTCTCCTTTATCCATTTATCTGTTGATGAATGCTTAGATAGATTTCATACATTGGCTATTGTAAATTCTGCTACAGTGAACATGGAAGTACAGACGTCTCTTGAGCATAATAGTTTTATTTCTTTTGGGTATATATCTAGTAGTGAAAATTTGACATATTATGTGACAGTTCTATTTTTAATGTTTTGAGGACCCTCCATACTGTTTTCCATAATGGCTGTACTAATTTAGATTCCCTCCAACAGTGTGTAAGGGTTCTTGGTAATTTTTTTTAAGTAAATAGTACAATTTTCTGGGGGGTTTTTTAATTGTATTTATTAATTTATTTATTTTGAGACAGAGTCTCCTTTGTCACCCTGGGTAGAGTGCCGTGGCTGGATAGCTCACAGCAACCTCAAACTCCTAGGCTCAAGCGATCTACTTCCCTCAGCTCCCAAGTAACTGGGACTACAAGACACCTGCCACAATGCCTGGCTACTTTTTTAGAGAAAGGTTCTCACTCTTACTCAGGCTGGTCTCGAACTCCTGAGCTAAAGCAGTCCACCCAAACAGTACCTGTTATTTGTAGTACTGATTTATTTTAACTGAAAAAAAATTTTTTTTTTTTTTTTTTTTTTGAGGCAGAGTTCACTGTGTCACCCTCGGTAGAGTGCCGTAGCATCACAGCTCACAACAACCTCAAACTGAAGCGATTCTCTTGCCTCAGCCTCCCAAGTGGCTGAGACTACAAGTGCCTGACACAACACCTGGCTATTTTTTTTGTTATTGTTGTCGTTGTTTAGCAGGCCCTGGCCAGGTTCGAACCTGCCAGCCCCGGTGTATGTGGCCACTGCCGTAACCACTGAGCTACAGATGCCAAGCCTTTAACTAAATATTTTAAGTTTGAAACTTCATTTGAAATTTTGCAAATAGTTTTCAAAAACATTTGCTGAGCCCCATAAAACATTATGCCAGTTATTAACTACAGAGTGAATGAGACATAGTTCTGATCTTACAGAACTCTTTAGACTAAGTTTATTAGTACAATAGCAGTTCTGTGGATAAATTAATGCCAGCAAATTATTCTGAATTTTTAATGAATTAATCAAATACCTACTAAAAAATTCTTTGTATTTACAATGTTCTCTCATTTTCTCCCAACTTACCACTTAATTATTTTAAAACAAATTGTATGATGGGGGTCTTAAGTTTGATCAAATAATTAGTAAAACAGATACAGCTAAAAAAAATTCCCCTTACTATATGAAGCAATAAAAGAACAAAGTGTAGGGGAAAAGGCATACAGAGAAGTTTGATTATGAATTATGAAAATAAATTGCCTTACTATGTAGAACAGCACAAAATTTTCCTGAGTCTCTGAAGGCATGGGCAGTAATTATCAGTTTATTCCTTCATTCACTTTGTGATTCTCAAGAACCATTTATTGAACAATTGCTTTGTGTTGGGGGGTGGTGTCTAAGGTGGGAAAAATGATATTTAGAAAGTTATCTTAATATATTGTGATAAAAGATTTAATAGGACTAGGCTTCAGGATCTCAGAGACGGGGAGGTTAACTGAGGGGGATGGCAAGTTTCCCAAAGGAGGACATGCCTATAATTCCTGAATTACCTTTCAAAGAGGAACAGAATTTAAGTAAAGAAAGGGGAACTGTGTTCTGTTTAAAAGGAACATCAGTAACATGAGCACTTAGGTGTGAAGCAGCCTAGTATATATCTTAGCTCTACAAGGGGATCATTGTGACTACTAGCATATAACCTGTGAGATGGATGAGGTAGGAAATCAGGTCACAGAAGCACACAGACCAGTGCATGAAGGAGCCTGTATGCTATACAAAAGGAATTTGTCTTTTAAGGATGAGTGAGACTTTCTCTAATCTTCATGACTACTCTGGTCGATTATGAGAATAGCTTCCTGAAAAATTGTGTGGAAGATTCTGGAGCCAAAGTCAAGCTCAGTGAAAAATTGTCCTTAAGGTGTCTGGTAGGACACCTTTGGGAAGTAAAACAGCATGCGTAAGATGTGTCTGTCCTAGGAAAATTGGGCATTTTGTCAATGCCCAGTTGACAAATATTGACAATATTTTGACAGTGCATAGTAGTTTCCAATGATAATAGTACATATAGTAATAAAATTTAAAAAACATCACAAATATCATTTTTTTCCCATTTTAGACACCACCCCCCAGCACAAAGCAATGCCCAATAGTTTCCAATGATAACCATTTGAGAACAACATGTGTAAAATGTGTCTGTCTTAGGAAAATTGGGCATTTTGTCATTGTAGTCATGATCAATTATTTATTACTGCCATAAGTTTAATAGAAGGAAGTGATTTTTTTTTTTTTTTTTTTTTTTTTTTTTTTTGTTTGAGACAGTCTCAATGTATTTACAGCTCACAGCAACTTCCAACTCTTGGGGCTTAAGTGATTCTCTTGCCTCAGCTTCCCAAATAGCTGGGACTATAGGCACCTGCCACAGCACCCGGCTATTTTGTTCTTGTTTGGCAGGCCCAGGCCAGGTTCGAACCTGCCAGCTCCAATGTATGTGGCTGGTGCTCTAGCCGCTGAGCGAGAGGCACCGGGATAGAAGGAAGTGATTCTTGTGGTACAAATAGGATATAGGGACTAGTATAACATTTGAACAGACAAATAGTAATGATGATATTGATATTTTTGAAGAAATTTTTTGGTTGCATTGTGAAAGATGGATATAGCAAGGGTTTGTGCCAAACCCGAAGATAGGGAAGACTGAATTGGAGAACCTTGCTGTGCTTTAGGCAGTAGAAAATGTTGCTTTGAATTAAAGTAATGATAACACGGCTGGGGTAGAACAGATAATTTTAAGAAACAGTTTAGGCTTGGCGCCTGTGGCTCAAGTGGCTAAGGTGCCAGCCACATACACCTGAGCTGGCAGGTTTGAATCCAGTCCAGGCCCACCAAACAACTGCAACCAAAAAATAGCCGGGCACCTGTAGTTCCAGCTACTTGGGAGGCGGAGGCAGGAGAATCTCTTGAGTCCAGGAGTTGGAGGTTGCTGTGAACTGCGATACCACGGCACTCTCCCAGAACGACAGCTTGAGACTCTGTCTCAAAAAAAAAAAAAAAAAAAAAAAAAAAGAAAGAAAAAGAAACAATTTAAAAGGTGACATCACTAAAACATAAGAAGAATGTATGTCCATGAGACAAAATTAAAAGCAAAAATGAGTGTCAGAAAACTGGCTTCAGTGACTAGGTAGATGTTGCTGTTATAAACAAGAAAGGGAACTAAAAGTTAATAAAATATGTTTATGGGAAGACATTAAGTTCTTGTTAAGCATGTTGAGTTACAGGTACATTTGGTAAATCCAAGTAAGTATGTATATGACCATGACCCCCACTCCCCAACTCTGTTTTAGGCTATCATTATTGTGTTCCTGATTTTTCTGTTCCTTTAATTTCTAACCTCAGAATTGCTCCTGAAGGTATCATTTCCTTTTTGCCAGTGCTATTATAGATTTATTTTTCTTATTTAGTTACAAAATTTCTTGCCTTTATTTTGACATGAAAAGAGATACATTTGTGTTTGGTTCATTATCTTAACTTTTTCTAGGGACTGCTTTTGCAGTTTTGCAGTTTTCAAAAGAGAATATGTAAAATAATTTTTTAAATGTTAGGAATGGATGAATCCTGAGGAATACTGATATTTAAGTGACAGATGGATTAGTAGCCATAGAGGTAGAAGAAGAATTGGATGGTAGTGGTTTTGAGTTAAGTGAGAAGAGAGTGGCCTAAGGGAAGAAGTTCTTAATAAAATAAATGCTGTTTTGAAGTCAGTTCAGTTTAAATGTGAAAATATTCATTATATTTGGCTAATTATGTTTAACCTGCCAACTTAAATTGACTAGTTAAAGTAATTATAGAGGAATATATCAAAAGCCAGAGTGAAGCAATTTAAGGAATAAATAAATGATAGGATAGAGCCACATAATTTTGGTCATTCTTATATGAGAAGGAAAAGAAATGGTACCTAGAGAAAACATGGATCCTTTAATATTAGACAGTGTGTTTACAGGTTGTTGGAAAGAAGCTGTGTGGAGAGTAACATTAAGAATATGAGAGGGATTGGATAACTGGAGTGAAAACTGATGAAATTAAAAGAAATTACAGGAATTCTTACCCTCTTGGAGGGAATTTGGGTTTGAATGTAAAAGGGGGAAGGCTGATGTACATTGTGATGCTCTTAGAGTGTAGTGTTTTCCATACTTCTGGTTTTTCTTGAATCTTTTTTGTTTTATTTTTCAGAATATTTTATTAAAGACTCTATCTTGAGAGTACAATTTAGGAAATATAGATGAATTTACCAGCAACACTGAGAGCCCACCTGAAGTACTATTAGTGTTATTACACAGTTGTGTGATAATATTTTGCTCAGCTGTGTGATATGGGAAAAACCACACAATTAGAATGATTCTAGGCTACAGTTTCCCCAAGCTAGGTGTAAGAAAAGGACAATGCAGCAAAGAGGTCTTGGTTATTAGCAAGACAATGGTTGAAATGAGATACGATGTGATCCAAAAAGGGAAGCAGAGACAGGAGCAGATGATGGGAAGAATGTCAAAAAGGTCAAAAGACTAGCAGTCTTTTTTGTTTATTTTACCATAAACTCAACCAAGTAGTGAGAACTCACAGTCTTGGCGAGGGTGATCAGCAAATAGTTTGGAAACAGTGGAGTAGGAGAGCTGCATGTTATCTATGTATGTACTATACTCTGCTGTTTATCCTTTTGACTGACTACTCCTCCGTCTCCTTTTTCAGATATATTTCTTCTGCCAGTGCCTTATACATTGGAGTTCTTTGTGGTACTCTAGGCTTTGCTTTAATTGCTTTATGCTTTTTCCTGAAATTACTGTCTATATCCCCTTTATTTCTAACAATATTTTCATCCAGTTCTGGTTTGATGAAGTATCTTCTCATTCATATAGCTCAATGCCCACTTAATATTGTCACTTAGATATTTCAAATTCAACCAGCATAAAATTGTGTATGCCATTGTCTGCTACAAATATTCCGCCTTGCCCCCCTGACCCCCCCCCCATTCTTTAGTTCAGAAAAAGTTTCCTGAACTACTTTTTTTCTCTACACTTTACTCCAATTCGTTGCCAAGATTTATTGTTGAATCTTAACTTAAACATCTTAGATGTTTGTGTGCTTTGATTTACTCCCAGCTACTTGGGAGGCTGAGGCAACACAATCGCTTGAGCCCAAGAGTTGGAGGTTGGAGGTTGCTATGAACCATGACACCATGGCACTCTACCGAGGATGACAAAATGAGACTCTCGTTTTTCTCGCTTGTACCTAATGATTTAGCATTTTTGGTTGTTTTTTTGTTTTTTTTGGAGACAGTCTCACTTTGTTGTCCTCAGTAGAATGCTGCGGCATCACAGCTAACAGTGACCTCACATTTTTGGGCTCTAGTAATTCTCTTGCTTCAGTCTCCCAAGTAGCTGCGACTACAGGTGCCTGCCACAATGCCCGGCTAGTTTTTTGTTGTTGGAGTTGCCATTGTTGTCTAGCAAGCCCAGGCTGGGTTCAAACCCACCAGTCCTGGTGTAGGTGTCTGGCATCCTAATCACTGAGCTACAGGAGCTGAGCCTGAACACAGAATATTAATTATCACATTCAAATTTTTTATTTGAATACATATTAAAATATACATATTAAAATTATAATTATTTTGAATGTGTAAAATTAAATTAAATACATTTTCAAAATTTCATCTTTGGGACCTTTTAAGAAATGTGGGTACCAGAAAATTGCAAATGATCTATGGTTCTCATTTTTGTCTTCCATCATAGTTCTATGGAACAGTGCTGACTTAGACTATTGAGATGGCTTCCTAACAGTTCTCTCTCTGCCTCTTGTGTTGCCACCACTTTAATCCCATATCACCCTAATTCCATTCTGAACCACATTGTAACTAAAGATCCTTTAGTCTGATCCTAGTGTTAACCTACTTAAAGCCTTTTCATGGTTTCTTTTTTCTTTATATCATGTGTCTCCAGACCCTGTTCATCCTGTAGCTTCATCTCTATTGAGTTCTGCTCTCTTGAGACCTTCTTCCTTCTCTTTTTTTACCTGGCTTCTTCTTTTCTTTTCCTCACTTCTCTTTCTGGAATGCTTGACTAATCTTTCAAGATTGTGATTTAGCTCCCTGTACCCTGCCTACCCTGTAATTATACTGTTGCAATAACCTGTATTGTTCCTCTGAAGTACTGTAAACTCTACAAAGTCAGTGAGGATACATGTTTAGCTCACCCTTTGTGCCAAGTGCCTGTCATAGTATTTGTAATATTTTAGTAAATGTTTGTTGAATGAATGGCTTTAGGTTTCAGAGAAAGGACATGTTTTGGTGAATTAAAGATCACTGAAATTAGGTGTTCAGGAAATTGAAAGACTGGATAAGTATTTCTCAACACCTTTTTGGTCCTCATGTCTCCTAAACAATAGGTGATTAGTTTTCTCATAACATTTTTATTGAAATATAATTAAGATGCCATACCATTTATTTTTTAAAAAATGTATATAGTTCAGTGCTTTTTAGTGTATTCAGAGTTGTACAATGATGATGACAGTTAATTTTAGAGCATTTTAGGGTGATTAATTTTTAAAAGCCTTTAAGATAGTTTTGATATGCCCTTCTACGGTGATTGATTTTCTCTTTCCCACATGTTCCTCATCCACTAGAGCAGGCGTCCTCAAACTTTTTAAACAGGGGGCCAATTCACTGTCCCTCAGACCGTTGGAGGGCTGGACTATAGTTTAAAAAAAAAACAACTATGAACGAATTCCTATGCACACTGCAAATATCTTATTTTGAAGTAAAAAACAAAATGGGAACAAATACAATTTACACCGCTGCATGTGGCCCGCGGCCCGTAGTTTGAGGACCTCTGCACTAGAGTATAATTATGTCATCTACGTTTTATGTAAGTTGAATACCCAGGACTGTGGAAAGATTTGGAGTAAAAGAGTCAGGAAGTCAGTGGGTAACAGGAAATGAGATTAATGTAGTGGCAGGGGTTCTGTTCCTCCAAGGAGAAGTTTAAATTTGAGAATAGAGAAGTAATGATCTCACAGCATTGCTAATGCTACCCCCACCTCTTACGGTGGGTGAAGTTGTGGGAAAAGAAGTCATCTATATTTGAGGCTTCAGGGGAAGAGTAGAGTTACCACTTTCATTATCTGAAGAAATCAAGGAAAATGTTTAGAAGTTTGAGTTTTAGGGCAGTAGGGCAGTCTGTTTGCTGCAGAACAAGGAGGAGATACAATAGAAGTGTTTGAATGGGAATATGATTACAGGATGGAATTAACTGATTAGGAGGTTTTCATGATGAAGTGATAAGGTGGCATGTGAGGGAAGGGTTGGGTTATTCTGTGCTTGTCTAGAGTCAGCCAGAGCTTTTATTAGTAAGATTTTAGGTGAATTGATTTTAGCAAATAGAATTAGTTATATTAAGAAATAAACCATAATATTTGTTAAGCAGTTAGGAAAATAGTCTTCAAAAAAATGAGGTTCTAAATACCTACAGGCTTTACACTGAGTCTCTTATTGGTATCATTAATGGAGACAGGAAACACACAGAGGAGGAAAAAGAAGCAGTTTACAACATAATGGTTGTTTTAAACACCTTTTCCAGCTGCTAAGGGGAATAAACATTTGGGACACTAAACTTTCCAAATGATTTTACAAAAGCATGTTTCTAAAGTGGGTGGTGGTTCTCTTTTCTGTTCCAGACAAGTACTTCTCTGCTTTTGTGCCAGTACCATGCTGTTTTGATCACTATTGATTTATAGGACAGTCTCAGGTCTGGTAGCATGATTCCTTCTGCTTTGTTTTTATTGCTGAGTAATGTTGTGGCTATTCGAGGTTTTTTCTCATTCCATATAAAGTATTATTTTTTTATGATCTTTAAAATATGACAATGGAGCTTTAATAGAAATTGCATTAAAATTATATGTTGCTTTGGGTAGAATAGACATTTTAACAATGTTGATTCTTCCCAGGCATGAGCTTGGTTTTTTTTCCATTTGTTAACATCTTCAGCTATTTCTTTTCCTAAAGTTTTATAGTTCTCTTTGTAGAGATCTTTCACATCCTTTGTTAGGTATACTCCCAAATATTTCATCTTCTTTGGCACTACTGTGAAAGAAATAGAGTCCTTGACTGTTTTTTCAGCTTGGTTATCGTTGGCATATATAAAGGATACAGATTTATGGGTGTTGATTTCGTAGCCTGAGACATTGCTATATTCCTTGATCACTTCTAAAAGTTTTTTAGTAGAATCTCTAGTGTTTTCCAGATATATGATCGTGTCGTCTATAAAGAGTGAAAGTTTGATCTCTCCTGACCCTATGTGGATACCCTTGATGGCCTTTTCTTCCCTAATTGCAATGGCTAAAACTTCCATTACAATGTTAAAGAGCAATGGAGACAATGGGCAACCTTGCCTGGTTCCTGATCTAAGTGGAAATGATTTCA
>CAUYPK010062972.1:0-13773 GCA_963574355.1 Loris lydekkerianus
TTTTTTTTGGCAGTTTTTAAAAGGAAGATTTATCGGACAAGTTTCACTTAGCGCAATATACCTAAAAGGAAATCACAAATCAATGAAAGTTTTAAATCAAGGCCTCAGAATTTCGTATAAACACCAATACCAAAATCCTAAAGTATTGGTATTGATCTCAAAATTTTTCCCATTAACTTTAAAAAAAAAAAAAAAAAAAAAGCTTAGGTGCCTTACAGGGTTATTAAATGAAACTAGAATTAACATGCCAAAATGTTTCACTTTTAATTGTAGACACAGCTCCTATATTGAGTTTTACAGAAAAAGCATGTCTTTCAACATGCATCTGAACAGTGTTTAATGTCATGTGGTGTAAGAGCAACATTTAACATAATTCAACTGCTTTAACCTAAATACGCTTACTGCTTAAGTACATCCTACAATATAACTAACTTGAGAAAAGCTGGAACTTGTTTAACAGTTATAGTTTACTCAACTTTGCTGTTACATCCTAAATGAGTGTTGTGTTCAAAAATACAGAACCTTTAAGTCTTTAAAACAATCCTGATTTCCACTTATAGAGTAAGCATAAATCACAAGCTCGTAGTACAAGAAACTGTTAAACTGAAGTTTTGTTTTTCTTTAAAAAAAAAAGTTGACCAAGAGTCAGTGATCAGGATGAATTAGATCCCTCATCCACCACTCATACTGGACATGCTAGACATCCCTCCCATTCTGTTCAAGCCCATAGATGCATGGCTTCCACTACTGTAGTAGCTGCTGTTCACTGCTCCTTGGCTACCTATGCAATGTTTGATTGAAAATCACTGGAGTTTTCCTGTAAAACTTGGTCATATCCACTCATACTGCTCTGGCCACCATAGCCACCCCCATAACCACCACTCAGCTGCTGACTGGCTGGACCATCATAACTGGACTGGTTTGACAAGCCCAAGCCACCATCATTTGGCTACCATAAGCACCACCGCTTGCTTCTGCTGTAGAATTCAAGAAGAGTTCTACATATCTGTGTTGCATATTTGCTTTGTCTTTTGACATAGCTGCCACGGCATCTTCATGAGTTGCAAACTCGACATCTGCTTCACCAGTTACTTGGCCATCAGGACCAATTTCAATGTATACGCTCACAGGGTTCAGAGGTGAAATAAATGTCATTCTCAGTAGCTCTGTAAGGTAATCCACGCATGTGTACACAATGTCCTGTTGTGCTCTGAAAAGTAGAGCCACTATCCCTGTATCTGTGAACAGACATTCCTGAAAAACAGTAATTGAGGTCTCTACCAAGTCTATCTGACCCAAATCCATAGCCATCATTAGAGCCATTATAATCATCATAGCCTCCATAGTCTCCACCATAAGCACCACACCTCATCCTCTCAAAGCCAGCTCCTCTGCCAATGCTGTTACACGCTCTGCCAGCCCCAGGTCTGTCATAGGGACCTGGCCGCTGCATAGCCATAAGCTTTCGTGGTGGCTCATAGTGAGTTCTAACTTCAGCTCGACTGCTCGTAAAGATTTTGATATACCTGTGCCCTATTCTTTCCTTGTGTTTCTTTAGAGTCTTTTCAGCTATTTCCTGTGAAGCAAACTCATGAAGGCCTCCCCTGTACTCCTCCTCTGGAAGTCCATTTGGCACGATTTCCAACCCTGAGAAGAACTGAACAATTTCTTCCTTGCTCCATCCAAAGGGGAGTCCTCTAAGCTGCACAAAGCCATCATTGGCCATGTCAGGACTATTTGGACCAGTATGCTTCAACACCCAATCCATTTCAACGTTGTTTGACTTGAATACTTCAACATATCTGTGTCCCACAGTTTCTCTGTCTTTTTTCAGGGCCAATTTGACTTCATCTTCTGATTCGAGTTCAACAAAAGCCTCGCCACTGGGTCTGCCTTCTCTTGTGTAGATGAAACGAATACCTTGGGCCCCATTTTGAATTTTGCAGTCAGAAAAAAACCGCCACACTTCTTCGGCCGAGCAAGACCAGGGCAAGCCCCGGACCTTTGCCACGAAGCCCTCTCCGTCTTTGGTGCCCAACATCATTGTTGAAGAAGGGTGCTGGCGTGGAAAAGGACCGGACTCACATGGCTGAGAGGAAAATCTATTTTATTTTTCTTGTATTTTATTTACATTTTCTTCTTTTTCCTTTCAGCTGCTTTTTTGTCTTACTTTTATTGTTTAGCTTAGAGACCTAAATTTGAACAAAATCAACTTTTTCTAGTATCAATTAAAATGAATGTTAGCTTTCTACCCCTATATTGTTTATATAATTTAGATTTACACCATGATTTTTTTTTTTTTTTTTTTAGTCTATATCCTAATTTGTAGTATTATCTGGGGGCTTTCTAGAACTGCAGTGTAACCTACATCATATCCCTCTTTTACAGTTTTCTGTTGCTGCCATAACAACATAATACCAACTAAACAGGTTAAATGACACAAATTTATTATAGTTTTGAAGATGAGTAGTCCAGTACAATTTTCAGGCTAAAATCCTGGTATAAGTTTTTGATGGCTCTAGGAAAGATTTGTTTCCTTGCCATTTTCAGGTTTTTGATGCCACCTACATTGTTGGGTTGTGGCCCCTTCTACTTTAATAGCCCTCTGACCGTTCTTTCATAGTTACTTCTCTCTCATCATAGCAAGAAGAGGTCTTCTGCTTTTAAGGGCGCTTGTGATCAGATTGGACTCGCCTGGATAGCAGAGGCTACTCTCTCCATCTATGGCCAGTTGATCAGCAGCATTGCTTCTGTCACCTTAATTCCCATTGCCATAAAGTATACATGATGCCTTCACAGGTTCCAGAAATTAGGATGTGGACATCTGCAGGGGTATTGTTGTGTTCACCCTTTTCTCCTCTTAGAATAATTAGATAATTTCCCCCTTTAGGTCTACCAGACCATATCCTATGGTACTTACAAGGATTTGTCTATGTGGCATATTGGACAAGGACATAGTGGCCTTGGAAGTAATACGTTATTATTTTATGGAGAAATAAATTGAACACATATTTTTAAAGATTGTTTGAGTTTGCCTTCCCACCTCACTTTAGTACCCACCAAGAGCATCCTGTTCTACACTGTGGAAATTGGATATAGTCATATGCCACATAATGACATTTCAGTCAATGGCAGACTATGATGGTCCCTTAAGAATAGCGGTTCTCAACCTGTGGATTGCGACCCTTTGGGGGTCTCCTGCATACCAGATATTTACATTATGATTCATCACAGTAGCAAAATTACAGTTATGAAGTAGCAATGAAAATAATTTTATGGTTGAGGGTCAGCACGACATGAGGAACTGTATTAAAGGGTCATGGCATCAGGAAGGTTGAGAGCCACTGCTTAAGAGTAAATACTTTATTTTTTACTATGCCTTTGCTGTATTTAGACATGTTCAGATACACTAATACTTAACACTATGATACAATTGTCTGTGATGGTAAGTATAGAATTAAATGCTATACAGGTTTATAACCAGCAGCTTATAACCATGTAATACAGCCTACGTGTGTAGTAGACTATACCACCCAGGTTAGTGTAAGTACGCTCCGTGATGCTCACACAAGGACAAAATTACTTAACGATGCATTTCACAGAATGTATCCCCATCATTAAGAGACACATGACTATTTCAGAAAGGGTAATTAATTCTATCCAAGGACTGACGTCAATATCCATCTCTAGCTCAGCCACTGTGAAGAGCATAATTATTCTTCCCACTTCATGCACATTACAACCTGGTCTCCACAGCACTGGGAAATGAACTCCTCTCATCTGTCCTGCAGTCAATGGCCCATGGTAGAGATGTACTCTGAGAGTGCTATTAGACTTTGGCCCACGTATTAACTAAGAGGTGAAAAATAGGTGATTTTTTCTTTTTTTTTTTTTTTTTGCTGCCAGAATTATTGTATGACAACTTCTGAAAGTCTTGTTGCTTTGTAATTAGACTTCTGAAAAGGTTGAAAGCAGGAAATAACTTAATTTTTCTTTGATTCCTGTCTTTGAGTCCATCTCTTTCCTGTTCCTAGATGTTATCTCGGGTGGGTTCCACAGTCTTTGTTCACTGTTGAGTGTTGGAATCGCCTTGCATGAAATGTACATCAGAACTTCAGCTGATGTAATTAAAATCCTCTTGTCTCAACCTTACCAACCCGTATGAGTGAAAGAGCACATGTATTCTGTTCATTTTCTCTCCACTTTTTCTATTGTTTATGGTTGACAGGTACATACAGAAAAAGCATATTAGAGGGAAATTGCAAAGTCTTAATTATATTTCCCAGATGTTAATAATCTCTCTTACAGGGACTTTGGTTGGTTATTTTGACCTCTTCCCACTGAGGACTTTTATACTATACTATACTTTTGCTAGTTGCTACTCTCTTATAACGTTTCCGGTGCCCCTGCATCTCTTACTTCCTGGGAAACACTTCTCAACAGGCTAACATTTAGCCAATATGGATCTCTACTGGCTATTTCATTGCCCAATGGAGTTCATCTTGATCGTTTGGTGCTGCTGTCTTACTAGTTGTAAGTATTTCGAATATCATCCCTATCTTCCTTCCTCTGGGAATAGCACATC
Source organism: Loris lydekkerianus (assembly GCA_963574355.1). Lineage (NCBI taxonomy): Eukaryota > Metazoa > Chordata > Mammalia > Primates > Lorisidae > Loris > Loris lydekkerianus. The sequence continues at coordinate 4,586 of CAUYPK010062972.1, forward strand.
CCAGCATGCAGTCATCATGGGTGATCCCCTCTCAAGAAGACTCAAGCCCAGTCACTTTGCTTGGGATCCACTTAGCGGGAACGACACTGGTATCCTTGCACTGTGACACTGCCACACTTTCCAGCAGACTTCTCATGGGATAGCCAGGTGCCAGTCCCCATTGTGCCTTCTCTCCACATCCAGGGAACTGGTGTCATGTTCACCCAGGAACTTTGTAACCCTTCTATGGTGACATGGCAGCATCAAAGCTAGCAGAGCCCTTCACGGGAGTGAGCAAGCAGTAGCAGCAGAAAATATACATTATTCTCTGCTCTTTGGAATTTCCATGAAAATAATTTCTTCCCTTCTTAAAGCACCTTTACTCTTCTATATGCATGGAGAAGCTGGAACTAATCAGCTGCTGAACCAGTTGGGCCATATTGTGGCAAGTTCTACAAGGACATGCAAGGCTTTTCTGTTTAGCAACTGTGCTCAGCTTTGGGGCCTCAGCCAAAACCCTGAGGTGACCATAGGAGCAGCCGCATTGAACGTTGTTACAACCATAAGCAACCTCAGTAGTCAGACCAGGCCATGCAGACAGGAGTATACTTTTATTAGATAATCTCGTCCCCATTTTCTGACTCAATATTCATTATTAAATTCCAGTCTTAACATTTATTAGGCTCCAAAGTGTGCTTGAAATGAGCAGAAACGTGCTATGCTAAGTGTTGCTGAAGAGGCAAGGATTTTGATCTTTGCTCATGTGGTTAATGAGCTTATAGGCTCATGGGTGAAAAAAAACCCCACCTGGACAGACATAAATACCGAAAATATATGCCATAACATAGTGATTGTATGGTGAAAGGAATGCAAGTATGCTATGAAAATACAAAAGACAGAAATTACTTTCAGCTCAGAGCATCAATGAAGATGTAGAGGAAGCAATATTTTTTCACTCAAGAAGATAGAATGACATTGAATGAGCTCAAGTAGAGGTTCTTAATCTGAACATCAGGAGCCAGCATTAGAGGTAATTCTTTAATAAGATAGCTACCCTTTCTGAGTGCTCACTACCTAGTAGGTTCTGTGTTATTTACATGCATGTTTCATGTTCATAATAAGCTTATGAAAAGGTGCCATTGTTACCTCCATTTCACTGTTGAGAAATCTGAGATGTAAAGTAAGTCAATGTGACCAAGGTTACACAGCTAGCAAATGAGGGAGCTGGGATCTGAGACTAAGGCTTTTCTGACTTTAAAGCTCATAGGTTGCAATCTCTCTAAAAGGCAAATATGCACATCCAAGATGTGAGTTTGTAAATGAGGGAAACTGATGTCTGGTGAAGACCATAGGGTGGTATGTATCGTGTTAGGGCAGCCGATTTCTCGGTCATCTCAGGGTAATGCTTCCCCTGCTTCTTGGCCTCTGTTCCTGTAGTTCTCACCCCTCAGATGTCCTCCCCCCTCTTCTCTGCTCGGGCAGGTCCCGTATCTCCATCAGGGCCCAGTATAAGGCTGGTGACTAGGAAAGCAGCCCCAGTTCCCCTCCTCATCACCTCTTGTCCTTCCAGTTCCCATAAACAAGACCTGGATGACATCCTTTTCCTTCTTAATTTACAACTTCAGATAAACTTCAAATTCTTGGAAGATGGGGCTGTGTTTTCTGTCCTTTTAGTATTTCTGATAATGCCCAGTACCTCTGCTGATTAATCCCAGGGTTTGGGACCACTTATTAGAGAAGTGTTAATTCCTAGTACCTAAGGTTCTGTGGAAAAGATTTAAAATCACATTTTTCAAAACTGGTGTCATGTTAAAACGACAGGGCTGAGAAACTTCTTGTGAATCTCAGCTACCCCAGAGTGTAAGGAAATGGAGAGGTCGCTTGTACTGCTGATGAGCCATTAAAGATGGCGCCAGGAGGGAGCATGTTGGGCTTGGCGAGAGCCAAAGCCACAGCAGGGAGAATCCGGAGACTCATAGACCAGTCTGCACAGAGGCGTGTGAGAAACACGAAGGGCCGCTGTTTCTGTGTTTCCCTTCCTAGCAAATGAGCCAAGGGAATACGTAGTTGAAGAGCTTCCCTTCTGTTTTCCAGTTTTTGTGACACTCCAGCAAATACAAAGCATTTTACATGCATGGATTTCTTAGTCGAACAGAAAGAATTTGGAAGGCAATGACACATACTTCACAGTCCCTCCCTGGTGGCTGAGATGGTTTTCTGAGAGACACATGAGCTCCTACTCAGTGGCTTCTCAGAGGACATCTGTGGGAGGAGCTTTCTGTAGAAAACATGTACACTCTGACCATCCCCACAGTGCAAATGCCATGCACGGTGCAAAGTAGGAACAATTAAGAGAGAATGAAGGAAGTCATAGGAAAATGCTCAATCATATATGCTGTCCAGAACAGTGACTGTAAGTACAGAAATCACGTGCATTATTTTCAGGATACCCAGGAGAATGAATGCAGCAGAAGGAAATTTAGGAAAGGAGCAGATTGGTGTTAAGCAAAGACTATATTACATTGCTGAGCAAGTAAGAAGTAGCTTTTTGGGAATTGCTCATCTGAAAAATATGACAGTGTCAGGAGGTAGGAAAAAAAATGACAATTCAAAATACATCAACCTTTAAGCAGCCGTAGAAATCTGAGCATGGCTTTATTGAGAGTCAGCAGCAGTAGAAATCTGAGTATGGCTTTATTGAGAGTCTTCCCACCCCCAAATGAAATTAGTTTCATGTGTTCACAGCTAGGGAGCCATGAATGCCTGTCTTTTTGGCTGATATATTTAGATTTTGTTCAGCACGTGCTTGATGAAGTGATACTTGCCAAGTTAATTCAAAGTTGGCTTGGATAAGAGCTTAGTCATGTGGCTCTCAAACTGGCTGAAACTGATTAATAATAAATTTCAGCATTTTAAAATAATGAGTGAAACACAAGAAATGTAGAGAGATGGCTGACTTCTGACACAATCTCTCTCCTTTCAGAGCGGGGTCTCTTTGCTCCACCTTTGCCAAGAAGTGGGGAAGGCTGTGGGTATGAGATGGCTGGAGAAGAACGATCATTCTGTGAGCCCATCTTGTGCCTGTGGGTATGTGCATGTTTGTAGAGATCATGCTGTGTTTCTGGTGGTTTAGTTTCCTGGGTTCTGACACTGCCCCTTTTCTACACTGTCTGGTACAATATGAGTATCTGGTGCCAAACTTCCATTGGCCCAGAGCTTCCCCAAAGCCTCCAGAATGCTCTGGAGATAGTACCCCCCTCAGAGCTAAGATAAAACTATGGTCAACCGAGCACTATGCAATGAATAGCCCTGGCCACTTCTCAGTTCTGCCTTCTTTATCCTTTTATTTTGGCTGTGATTGTTTATCTTCTGAGCCCATTGCTTCATGCACAGCAAGTGAATTCATGATTTAATGAATTAATTCAATGAAGATTATTTTTATGACATGTAGGGGAGACAAGGACAAATGAGATGAGAAGTTCACGGTCTAGGGGAGCAAGAACAGAATTATTATACAGGGAGACACATGCTGTGTTTAAATTACACAGTATGCCTTAAGACCCAGAGGAGTGGTGCTGACCCCAGCCAGCAGAGGACATAAAAGGGTCGGGATAGTTTTCTGGAGAGGGGTGACGCATGAAGTGAGTTCTGATGAAGATTCATTCATCAAATCTCTAGCACTTATTAATCACCTGGCATTTGACTCATTGCTGAGAAAATAACAATAAACAAGAATAGATGTATTAATAGCACAGCCCACCCAGACAAACAAACAGAAAGGGAATTTCTTTGAATTCTAAAATCTATTCTTGCTTTAACATCTGCTCTCTACTGGTGGGGGTGGAAGGTGGGGAATAAACTTACCATTTAAAGGTTGCCATTGCTTTCAGTTCGTAACAGTCACGTGTAGGTAAATTAGGTTTTTTGGGGGGTACTTGATCAGCCTTTTAGAGATTTTTCTCCACTCCTAACCCCTCTATTTCCTTTCTTGCCATGAAGCCTCTGGATACCCAGGAGTTTATTTAACCTCTTGGAGTGGAGGTGGGGAGTGAGGCTGGTCTAAATGAGTGTTGTTTTCTGTTGACTCTGACTGCCCTTCAGCTTCTGTTGTCACTTCCTCTGCTGTGGACACAACGTGCACTATTTGGTCTCAGCACAGACAAGGTGTGATGATCATGCTTCAGGAGTTCAAGTATTTCCTCTTGTTGAATGGGCATCACCTTAGCTCTTGCTGGGGCAGGGCAGCCTCTGAGTCCTAATTAGAACTACTCTAGATCATGATGCCCTTAAATTATGACTCTTGCACCTCTTGCAATGTGGACATTTCAACTTCAGCAAGCTCTCAGCCTCCACCCTCAGCTACCTTCTTTGCCCTCATCCATTCCCTCCCCTTGCAGTGTTTTGTAACTTCTAAGTTTCTTCTGCTTAACATGGAAGCCTGGGGATACTTGGGGGCACAACTGTCCTCTGCTGTGTGGCTTTTCCATGTTTACTAGTGAATGGTAAGTGGGGCTCAGAATCCCTCTGATGTTAGCATCCTTTCAGCCTATCTGTGATTTTGATCACATCCCTTGGCTGCAGGTCCCAGATATTATTTTTATTTAAACTAGCTCTTTCCTCCAACAAGAAGTTCTTTACTTCATCCAGGACAAGGTGCAGCCTCCTTTATGATATATCCTGATTTCTCCCCTCCCCATGATTTTCTGAGACAGGATCTTTACTCTGTCCTGAATTCTATGTCCTGAGGTAAAATTATATATTAGATTCCTAAGCTTTGTTCTTGGTCATAAAAGAAGACACCTCTGAAAATTAAAGAATCTTCACTCTGAATAAATCCTTGTTTTTAAAATGATTATGTCACTCGGGCCTCAGAAATTTACATTAGAGGGAAAAATCAGGACATGTTTTTTTGTTCATTGCATTTCTGCAGTATCAATTCTAATCATCCCCTGAGTATTATATATCTCAGGATTAACAGAGGAGAGCTTTCATATAAAAAGGAAGAATAACAGAGCATATTAACACACTGTGCAAATTATTTCCCCCCAACCCACACCAGAAATCACGTTATTTATATTTATACTCATATATTTTAAAGCATACTTGTATATAGTAATTAGTTTATCTGATTTCATTGAATTTATATTTAGTCTACAGAGAATAAACATATATAACCCTGGCACTGGTAAAAGTGATTAACATAATGAAAAAAAAACAAGATGACTGAGAATGACTTACTATAGAGTTGGGATGGGGGTTTCATTTATACTGCCTTTGTGTTATTATTAGGTATTTTAGTCTCTGTATACTTAATACTAAGGTATTAAGTTATCATTTTGTAAAGATATTATTGCTTTTTTTTTTTACACAGTTACCTTTTTTGTGCTCTTTATTTATTCTTGTGTGTTAGTGTTTCCTGAGGTTATTTTCCTTATGCCTAAAGAATTACTTTAATATTCTTTTGGATTGGGTCTGATGGTGATAAATTCTTTTAGGTTCTTTGTCTCAAAATTTTTTATGTCATTTTCATGTGCAGGAATTTTCTCTGAGTATGGAATTCTGGATTATTAGGCACTTTCTTTTAGCAGTTAAATATGTTATTCCATTGTCTTTTGCTTACATAATTTCTGATAAAAAGTCAGTTAAATACCTTATGTAACTGTATTTTAGAAATGTATTTATTTCTCTGGCTTCTTTTAAAATGTTCTTTTTTGTATTCAGAAGGTTGAGGGATGTGGGTTATCTTTACATTTTGGCTGTTGGCGATCATTCTTTCCAAACTGAGTGGTGTTGGTGTCAAATTTTTATGTTTAAATTTGAATTAAATATGTTCTATTTTTGTGTAAGAAAGTTTTACCCCAAATTTTGTTATGGTGTTTTTATCTATTGTGGTAAAATATATATAACATAAAATTTATCATTTAGCCATTTTAAGTGTGGCATTAAGTTCTGTGGCATTAAGTACATTCATAGCACAGCCCCAAAGGTGATTGCAGCAATACACTGTGAAAATTATTTTTCCCCAGCCCAGATGATTAATAATTCATGCATTCATTTATTATTAAACTAACACATACATTGATTTAACAAATTAATAAATGTATTAACTTACAATACACTTACTTATAGGTTTAATGAATTGATAAATGTACTGATTCATTGTTAGATCAATACATTTATTCATTAAATTAGTAAATGGTACTTGATTAAATTAAAACCTTCTGTACACGAAGGAAACAATCAATAGAGTGAATAGAAATCCTACATAATGGGAGGAAATATTTTCATGTTATATATCTGATAAAATGCTAATAACCAGAATCTACAAAGAACTCAAGGAAATCAACAAAAACAAACAAAAAAAAAATTAACAATCCCATAAAAAAGTGGGCAAAAGACATGAGGAGAAGCTTTTAGAAAGAAGATAGACTAATGGTCAATAAACATACAAAAACATGTTCAACATGTCTAATCATCAGGGCAATGCAAATCAAAATCAAGTGAGAATGGCTTTTACTAAAAAATCCCCAAACAATAACTGCTGGTATGAATATAGAAAGGAAGGAACTCTTATACACTGTTGATGGGACTGCAAAGAACTATAACTTCTGTGAAAATTAGTATGGAGTTACCTCAAAAAAATTAAAGTAGACTTACCATTGGATCCAGCAATCCCACTATTGAGTCTTTACCTGAAGTAAAAAATGATATTTTATCAAAAAGACACTTGTACTTGAATGTTTATTGCAGCACAATTCACAATGGCAAAGATGTGGAATCAACCCAAGCGCCCATCAGTGCATGAGTATATTAATTAAATGTGTTATGTATATACCAAAGAGTATTACTCAGCCATTTAAAAAAAAATGGTGAACTAATACCTTTTGTAACAACCAGGATGGAACTGGAGACAACTCCTAAGTGAAGAATTGCAAGAACAGAAAGTAAACACCACATGTTCTCACTATTAGATTGGAACTAATTGATCAATACTCATGTAAACATATGGAAGTAGAACTCAATGGAAATCAAGCAAGTGGGAAGGGGAAATGGGTAAAATCACTCATGACGGGTACAATGCACACCATCTGAGTGGTGGGCACACTTATAACTTTGATTCAAACTGTACACAAGCAATTTTTTACAGTCAAAACATTTGTACCTCAAAATACACATATTCCAAAATTTAAAAAATAAAATAATAAAAAAAATTCTGGAAGTGTTCAAAGGATACATAAGCCTTTCTTTCCTAGTGCTCTGAGATTTGTTTTTCTCATTATCTACCCCTGTCTATACACTTGGTTTGGAAACATGTCTAAACTTTCAGTTAGATAAATTGTTGTTTATCTAAAGTTGTCAGTTAAGTTGGAGGCTGAGATTCTCATAGCCAGAATTTCCTTAACCTTACTTGTATGATGTTTGTGTACCATGTAGGTTTTCTCTTGGTGCATACATTATTCCTCCTATTATTCATGCAACAATACTTTTTAAAAATTGAATTTAAATACACTCATAAAATTCTATGTAATAGCTCAGAAATTGTTATATATTAAATTAAACACATATATGTTAAAATAAACTATATATGTGATCCATCTAAAATGACCTTGGGTGCTCCCAGAGAAATGCATGCAGACTTGACTTCTCCATTGGTGCTCTGACATCTCCTGGTTGCCACAAAGACACCTTAAACTCACCTTGAAACCCATGTCCCACCAGTCCTAACCATCATCATCAAACTCTCCCTGTGTCCCTCAGTGAATAGGGCCATCTTCTCTCTAGCTGTTCATGTCAGAGATCATTTTTGACCCCCCCCCAAACACCTGATATATCACCTAAGCCTGACAATTTTACCCCCTAAAATTTTATCTCTTAAATCCATCCTACTTTGAAATAATGTCTTGATACTAAACCATTACAGTTGCCTCCTAACCAGTACTCACTGATGTTTCAGTCTTCTCCAAATGGCGTTAAACACTGCAACTAGAGTGCTGATTTCAAAGAACAAAACCCTTGAGAAAACTCTTCTGCACCTTCAGCCTAATTTCACACAGCGCTCTTTCTCAATCTCCCTTTTCTCACCTACTTGTCCCTTTCGGTCTCTCTTGCACCTCACACCCTTTCCCATTCCTAAGACATGTCCAAATGCCAACTTTTCTTGCTTTACACCTTTTTTTCCTTCTATGAACTCCTAAATCTGGCTACTTTCTACTCCACATTTGGGTCTCGACATAGTTATTACATCCTCAGAGCAATATTCCTTGACGTCAATAAGCTAGGTCAAATTTACATATTTCAGTCCTCAGATTGTTACCATTTTTCTTTACCTCATTACTAAATGATAATTTTACATGTATTTGTGTGATTATTTGGTTAATGTTTGACACCTTCCTTAAACTATATGTCAGAATCTGTGTGTTTTGTTGTTTTTTAGAAACCCAGGGCCTGTTGTAGTTCCTGGCACATAAAATGCTCTCAATTAAATATTTCTTCACTTTATTTTTTTCTATTTATTTGTTTATTTTTTACTGTTAAATCATAGCTGTGTACATTAGTGCAATCAAGGGGTACAATGTGCTGGTTTCATATACAATCTGAAATATTCTCATAAAACTGTTCAACGTAGACTTCATGGCATTTTCTTAGTTATTGTATGTAGACATTTGTATTCTGCATTTAGTAGCTTTCACCTGTACCCATTCTAAGATGCACCTGAGGTGTGGCCCCACCCATTCCTTCCCTTCACCCTAACCTTGTCCCTTCCTTCCCCTCCCTTGGCCCTTGCCCCATATTCTTGTGCTATAGTTGGATTATAGCCTTCATATGAAAGCTATAAATTAGCTTCATAGTAGGACTGAGTGCATTGGATACTTTTTCTTCCATTCTTGAGAATATGTTCCAGCTCCATCCATGTAAGCATAAAAGAGGTAAAGTTTCCATCTTTCTTTAAGGCTGCATAATATTCCGTGGTATACATGTACCACAATTTGCTAGTCCATTTGTGGGTCGATGGGCATTTGGGCTTCTTCCATGACTTAGCAATTATGAATTGGGCTGCAATAAACCTTCTGGTACAGATGTCTTTGTTATATTGTGATTTTTGGTCTTCTGGGTATAAACCTAGTAAAGGAATTATAGGATCGAATGGCAGGTCTATTTTTAGGTCTCTAAGTATTCTCCAAACATCCTTCCAGAAGGAACATATTAGT
>CAUYPK010062976.1:0-29670 GCA_963574355.1 Loris lydekkerianus
GATAAATAAAATGTGGTACATCCACACAATACCGCTATTACTTGGCAATCAAAAGAAAGGAAGCACCGACACGTGCTACAACATGGATGAACTTGAAAATATGATGCTCTGGGAAAGAAGCAAGTTGGAAGGTCACATTTCGTATGATTCCATTTGTGTGAAATGTCTAGAATGGGCAAATCTTTAGACGCAGAAATCATATTAGTAGTTGTCTAGAGTTGGGACCAAAATGGGGATAACTGGTAAAAAATACCAATTTCTTTTTGCAATGATGAAAAGATTTTAAACTTGATTGTGATCATGGTTGCCTGACTACAAATATACTAAAAACCACTGAATGGAGTACTTTAAATAGGTGAATTGTGTGGTATGTGAATTACATCTCAATAACGTTTTTTACCAAAAAAAAAAAGAAACTATAGTCTGGTCGTTTAAAGCAATCCTGACCACGTCCTCCATACTTCTCTCTCCTGTCCTTGGAAGGAAAGTCCCTCCCTGTATTTTGAGGTCATCTGCGGTACCTTCTGTGGTAGGACAAGGCCAGTGAATGTTCTAAGAGGCTATAGAAAATGTTTGATGACCTGCAAATAAATAGATTGGCTCCAACATATTAAATCTGAAATACATGTTTGCAAATATAGGATTAAATATCAACATAACTTTAGGTCAACTAACCTAAAACTCAATCAGCTCCTAGTTACTTAAAAATTATACAGAAAGTAGAATTTAGGTGAATTATACAGTTGCCATGATGTGAGAGAAGGTCTAGAGACCCCTCAGACTGTGAAAGATAAGCTAATTCTAGCCTCAGAACAGATTCATTCTTAAAGTTATTTGATCCAGTGGTTCTTAAGGCCAGCCTGTGGGCAGGTGCTGGGCTGGCTGCATCCATTCACTCATTCATTCGACAGATGCTTAGGCTGGGCCCAGAGTAAGCCTTAATAGGAGGCCCTTGTCTCTCCTAGCTGTCACTGCTGGTGAAAATGTTGGCTCTAGGCCAGCCCCATCCAAAAGAAGAGCAGGAAATGCATTGTGGGTTTGAGTAAAAATGAGCCCAGAGAGAGAAAGGCATCCCTGAAAGAGTTCTGGCTCTGGCAAGAACTCACTGGGCAGTCATTTCCTCTTTTAGATGGTCAGTTTCCTGGTCTGTAAAACTCAGATTACACAATACTTGTGTGTGTTTGTAAGTGTGTTTTTTTTCCCACGTCCTTGCGCTTTTGAGGGAAGTGACCTTTCTCCTACCTCTTTTGTAAGCTCCCCAAAGAACTATTTGCACGCAGCAGAAGCCCCAAAAGTGGAGTGAAGGGAGCTCTAGATGTTTGGGGCTAGCAGGTGAGCTTACCCTGCGATGCTGTCAGGATAAGGGTAACTAGCCATGGGGCAGACTTTCCATTTCTATACTCAGTTTGTTGAGAATTCTGCACAGTGGTGCTCAAGTCTCAGCAGTGCACTGGAATCACCAATGGGGCTTTGAAGATTTTGACGCCCGAGCTGTACCCCAGATCCTTTGAATCAGAATCTCTAGAGGTTTATTTTTAAAATCACACAGATCAGGCGGCGCCTGTGGCTAAGTGGGTAGGGCATTGGCCCCATATACCGAGGGTGGTGAGTGCAAACCTGGCCCTGGCCAAACTACAACAGCAAGAAAAATAGCTGGGTGTGTGGCAGGTGCCGGTAGTCCCAGCTAGTCAGGAGGCTGGGGCAAGAGAATCGTCTAAGCCCAGGAGTTGGTGGCTGCTGTGAGCTGTGACAGCATAGCACTCTACTGAGGGTGATAGAGTAAGACTCTGCCTCTAAAAAACAAACAAATAAATAATAAAATAAAATAAAATCACACAGATCTTAAAAAAACCTCCCTGTATATGTTAAAAATGCAACTTCACTTAACTTATTAGGGGTTAAGGATCATTGCCTAAGTCAGTGCTTCTCAAACTTCAGTGAGTACAGAATCGGGGGTGTGTAAGGGGAGGGCCCTTGGGGGGTGGTGCTTTGTTTGTGTACCTGAGACTGGGTAATTTATAAAGAAAAGAGGTTTCTTCAGCTCCTGATGCTGCAGGCTGAGAAGTTCAAGGGCATGGCCCTGGTTTCGGGCAAGGGTTCTCCTGGTCCATCACAACTAGGCAGAGAAGATCCAGAAGGAAGTGGACACATACAAAGGGGGAAACCTGGGGCATCCTGGCTTTATACTCACCCACTCTCATGGGAACAAATCCATTCCTATGAAAACCGATCCTGTCTCCCAAGACCGAGAGAGTAACACCAGGCCATTCATAAGGGATCCACCCCGTGACTCGAACACTGGGCCCCACTTTCCAATCCTGCCACAAGGGGAAATCAGATGTCAAAGCATATCCGAACCGTAGCAGGGGTGTGTGTTAAAAATGGTTCTTCCTGGGGGCGGGGCCTATGGCTCAGTGAGTAGGGTGCCAGCCACATACACCAGAGCTGGCCGGTTTGAACCCAGCCCTGGCCCGCCAAACAACAAAGACAACTACAACAAAAAGACAGCTGGGCCTGCGGCAGGCGCCTATAATCCCAGCTACTCGGGACGCTGAGGCAAGAGAATCGCCTAAGCCCAGGAGTTGGAGGTTTCTGTAAGCTGTGTGATGCTACAGCACTTTACCGAGGGTGGTAAAGTGAGACTCTGGCTGGGTGTGGTGGCTCACGCCTGTAATCCTAGCTCACTGAGAGGCCAAGGCAGGATGATTGCTTAAGCTCAGGAGTTCAAGTCCAGCTTCTTTACTAAATATAGAAAAATTAGCCAGGTATGGTGGTGGGTGCTTATAGTCCCAGCTATTCAGGAGACTGAGGCAAACTCTCAAGCCCAAGAGTTTGAGGTTGTTGTGAGCTATGACCACGGCACTCTACCCAGTCATGGCACTGTCAACCAGGGTGACAAAGAGTGACTCTGTCTCAAAAAAAAAAAAAAAAAAGAATAAACAATGCTCCTTCCTAGACCTGTCCTTTGCACACCTTTCTTGTTCTTTGGTGTAAAAACGAGCCTTAGGAATATGCATTTTTAACCAATTCTAAAGCCTTCAGCTGTCTTTGTAACAAAACCTCATTCTCCTGGATCCCTTACTTTGAGTCAAATAAGGTTTCCAAAATTCCCTGAGAAGAATAATCTCCTGGGGCACTTATCAAAAATGCAGACTCCGTTTTGCAATCACCAATATAACAATTGACCGAGAGAGCGAAGGTCAACAACAGTTTCTAGACCCATGAAGTGGAAAGTTACTGGGTAACAAAATATTCACATTGTTCAAAATATCACACCACAGATTATTCATTAGTTAAAAAATGGGGATCCAGTTACAACAGAGAGATCCAGGGGCCAATGGTCTCCACCTTAACCCAGGGCTCACAGTCAACAGCACAGGAATGGGACAACCTGACATTGTCCCCTCCAAGTGATGCATTAAGATGTACCCAACATCTTCTATGTCATATTCTTGCCAAAAATACTTAACCTGATTTTAATCATTAGGAAAATTTAGACAAATCTAGAATGTGGGGCATTCTACATGCCTGAACTCTCTTTGAAAAGTTAATATCCTTTTTTTTTTTTTTTTTAAGTTGGAGGGGGTTATTCTAGATTAAAGGAGACTAAAAGAGAAATAACAAAAAAATATAATGTGTGCTCCTTGTTCAGATCCTGGATTGAACAAGCAGATAGTCATAGAAGAAATTTTGTGAACCGTGGGGAATTTGAATATTATCTGTTCATTAGATGACATTACTGGATTGATATTACTATTCTGGGATATGATAATGGTGTTGTGGTTCTAGAGGAAAAGGTCCTGATATTTAAGAGATGCCTGCTGAGGAGAGGTGGAGGAAGGGAGCATGGGAAATTGACAATGAGCCAAAATGTTAACAATTAGGGAATGTAGGTAGAGGAGAGTTAAGTGTTCCTTATACATTTCTTGCAATTTCTCTGGGTTTGATATTTCTCAACATAAAAATTGGGGGAGGAATGCAGATTCCTGGGCCCTTCCCCTTAGAGATTCTGATTCAGCAGATCTGGGGTAAGGCCTGAGATCTGTGTTTTTAAAGGAATGCTCAGATGATTTTTATTGCATGCAAAGCACCACCCCCCACTGCTATACTCCAAACCTGTACCGGTCACTGCTTTTCAGTCTTCAGACACCCAGGATAACTGCTCATGCCACATCCTGCGCCTCGACTGGCCTCGTGCTTCCTCTCTCTTTGCTCACCTCCTCCTCTCTTTCAGTCCCCGGCTTAACCTCAGAGAAGGTCTCAGCTTCCTCAGGGAAGATCTCCTGGAGCCCACTCAGTCAAATCCCCTGGGAGTCCCTCTCACGTCCCACAGATGTCATTTCACATTGGCCATTAAATTAATGTCTGCTTCTCCCATTAGCCAGTGTTATGGGCTGAATCCTCCCCCTCCCCGCTGCTCCTCCCCCTCCCCGCTGCCCGCCCCCCCCCCCCCCACTTCGCCCCACATTCACCTCAGAATGTGGCTGTGTTTGGATGCAGGGTCCCTTAAAGCGGTGATTAAGGTCAAGTGAGTTCCTATGGGTAGGCCCTAATCTAGTAGGTCTGGTGTCTTTATAAGGAGTGCAAAGGGCTCAGCGCCCATAGCTCAGTGGTTAGGACACTGGCCACATACACTGGGGCTGGCGGGTTCAAATCCGGACCAGGTCTGCTAAACAACAGTGACAGCTACAGCAGAAAAATAAGGTGTTGTGGTGGGTACCTATAGTCCCAGCTGCTTGGGAGGCTGAGGCAAGAGAATCGCTTAAGCCCAGGAGTTTGAGGTTGCTGTGAGCTATGATGACATGGCACTTGACCGAGGGTGAGAAGGTGAGACTCTATCTCAAAAAAAAAAGAGAGAGGAGTGTAAGGGATGGAGAAAAGACCCTGTGGGAACACTGAGGGAGGGTAGCACCTGCAAGTCAAGGAGACAGGATTCAGAAGAAAACAACCCCGCTGTCACCTTGACCTTGGACTTCTAAGCTTCATAATTTTGAGGAGATAAAAGTCTCTTGTTCAAGCCCCCCCGATCTGTGGTATTACATTATGGCAGTCCCAAAACGCTAATATGGTGACCGCCACCAAGTGCCACCAATCAGGCAGCCAGTCGGCTTTGTTGACCACTGAAATCCAGGGCCTGAATGCAATGCCCCTGATTTATGAGGCTGGTGGGCAGGTTTAAAGGGGCAGATTCCGCTCCTGGCATCACCGGGACTTTAATAAACAATGCTAGTGAATACAGAAAGATAATTCTGGAAATTATAAACGGAAGATTAGGTTTTCATCCCCTCCGTTTTTGTTCTGTTGCTGCTGTTGCCTCCTCCACCCTGGTCCATCTAGCCACTGTTACATTTGGCTTCTGGGACAGAACAAACACCACCTACCTGCAGCAAACAAAATTGTTCCTCATTCCCAGTAGCAAAATTGCATCCAGAACATAAATGAGCCAGAGGATAGCCTGAAAGCCAAAGTGATTTTCACGTCTTGCTGCCTGGAACAAGAGAAGGAAGGTCTTTTGGGATTCTAGAAATCCAGGCTTGGAAGATGCAGTTGGGTCTCAGTATCTGGCAGGGATTGTTTCCCAAAATTGACACATACACAACTCCTAGAGATACAAAAACGTCCCTTCTTGTCACCTCTCCAGTCTTACTGGCACTGTATTTTCTGTCTGCATTTGCATAACGTGGGAAACCTGTCCCAAGGGAGGGCTGACTGTATTCATTGAAAAAAATCTGCGTGTAAGTGGACCCCTGCAGTTCAACCTGTGTTAGGGGCTAACTATACACAGGCAAACTGTGAAGTGAGAAGGCAAAATGTTTATCCCCAGACAACAGATTGGTTCAAGAGATGCTCAACTTCTCACTTATCAGGGAAATAGAAATAAAATAGCCAGGAGTTCAAAACCATCAGAAGGGAAAAAAAAAAAAAAAAAGTCTGCCCATACTGGGCAGGCTAAGACTGTGCAACTGGAATTCCATAGAATGTGAGGAAACGAACACTGGTACAACTGTTTTGGAGAGAAATTTGGTGTCATTTAAGAAAGTCAGACATACCTGTCCTGTAACCCATCATGTCCACATCAGGGACCCTAGCTGAGAGAAAATCTCCCACCTACGTAGGAGAAGATATGAGTACGGACTTGTTATAACGTGTCTGAGCAGGATGTAGTTTGAGGCACTAAGGAATATAGGACATCAGTTTGGAAAGAGCCACAATCAGAGCAACATGACTTCTGCTAAAATTGAAGCAAGAACAAACATCAAATTTATGGTGAAGCTTGGACGGAAGAGTGGTGAATCATCGACGCTTTATGAAAAGGCTTTACTACACTCCAAAGAAATCAGCAGTTCACAAATGGATAATTCATTTTAAGAAGACAGCCTCAGCACCTGTAGCTCAGTGGCTAGAGCGCCAGCCACATGCACCAGGGCTGGTGGGTTTGAATCTGGCTGGGGCCTGCCACACAACAATGACAACTACAACAACAACAACAAATAGCTGAGTGTTGTGGCGGGCGCCTGTAGTCCCAGCTACTTGAGAGGCTGAGGCAAGAGAATCACTTAATCCCAAGAGTTTGAGGTTGCTGTGAGCTGTGACACTGTGGTGCTCTACCGGGGGTGACATAGTGAGACTCTGTCTCAAAAAAAAAAAAAAAAAAAAAAGGAAGGGATGAGACAATATTGAAGATAAAGCCTTCAGCAGCAGACCATCCACATCAATTTGCAAGGAGAAAATTAACATTGTTTGTGCCCTAATTAGAGAGGACTGACAATTAACAACAGCAACCACAGCCAACACCAGAGACATCTCAATTATTCAGCTTACACCATTTGGACTAAAAAATTCAAAGTCGAACAAACTTTCCACTTCTTGGGCGCCAAAACCATTGTTCCCAGATTAGCTGCAAACAAGAGCAGAACTTTCAACAGAATTTTAAACAAGTGGGATCAAGATCCTGAAGCATTTCTTCAAAGAGTCGTAACAGGAAATGAAACACTTTACCAGCATAAGCCTGAAGACACAACACCATCAAAGCGATGGCTACCAAGTGGACGAGGTCCAGTCACAGCAAATGTAAACCTGTCATGGCAACAAGTTTTTGAGATGCTCAAGGGATTTTGCTTGCTTATTGCCTTTGGGATGATCAAGAATAGTCTTCACCAGAGAGTTATTTTCCACTTTGACAATGCTGCTGCTCACTCCTTCCATAAAACAAGGACAATTTTTTGAGAGTTTCAATGGGGAATTATGAAGTATCCACTTTACAGTCCTGATTTGGTCCCTTCTGACTTCTTTTTATTTCCTAATCTTTAAAAAAATCTGTAGGCTTGGCGCAGTGGCTCACGCCTGTAATCCTACCGCTCTCAGAGGCTGATGGGTGCTTGTAGTTCCAGCTACTGGTGAGGCTAAGGCAAGAGGATTTGAGGTTGCTGTGAGCTATGATGACACCACCACACCACACTCTAGCCTGGCAGCAGAGCAAGATGCCATCAGAAAAAAAAAAAGAAAAGAAAAGTCTGTAAAGAGCAACCATTTTTCATCTGTTAATTATGTGAAAAGGATTACATTGACGTGGTAATTCCCAGGACCTTAAGTTCTTTATGAATGAACAAAATGGATGGTATCATCACTCACAGAACTGTCTTGAACTCAATGGGCTTTATTATTTTTACCCTTAATATTTTGAAATAAAAAGTAAAGTTGGGCTGGCACCTGTGGCTCAAAGGAATAGGGCGCCGGCCCCATATGCCTGAGGTGGCAGGTTCAAACCCAGCCCCGGCCAAAAACTGCAAAAGAAAAAAAATAATAATAAAATAAAATAAACTATATATTTTTAATTTTTATCTTTTAATTCCATTTTTTCCACAAACTCTTTGAAGTCCCCTTGTATGTCTAAGGATACCCATTATGGCTTTGGGTAGAGCAGGAAAAGACTAGCAACATCCTCAATGCCTACTAATACGGGAATGGATAAAAGAATTAAGAAGCAGCTTAATATCATGGAATCCTAAACAACAGCGAATACAAGCTGAAATAAAGCTACCTGCATGAACACCGACAAATCTGAAAAGCAAAATAAGTTGGGGAAAAAGAGTAAGTTGCAAATGGACACTTACAGTGTGATACTTGCTATATATTTTATATTTTAAAACTACAATAGCATCTATTTGTGATACATAGACACACAGTAGATACACAAACATAGGGGATGGATGTCTTCCCTGGCCCCTCCAGAGCCATTCCCTAGCCTTCATCCTGCTCTGAAAGCACTAAGGGTCAAATTGCAGGAATTCCCTTGTCTTCCAGCTTCTAGTAGGGTTTCGCCAGCAGGACGGCAAAGGGCAGAAGGTGTGAAGCCATGTGAACTGTCTGCATTCTTCTACTGAAGGCCACAGCTTCTGTTGGTGGCCCTCTTCAGGCATTGGTCATTGTTCATGGCCCCTGCCTCATTTTCCCCACTCATAAAGTTGGCATGATAAAAACACCTACCTTCTAGGTTTGTGGCACAGACTAGGTAAGCTCAGGGACTTGGCTCAGTGCCTGGTAGATGACAAACAAGCAAAAATTAGCTTTTGGCTCGGTGCCTGTGGCTCAAGCAGCTAAAGCGCCAGCCACATACACCCGAGGTGGCAGGTTCGAATCCAGCCTAGGCCGCCAAACAACAATGACAGCTGCAACCAAAAAATAGCCGGGTGTTGTGGCGGACACCTGTAGTCCCAGCTACCTGGGACGTGGAGGCAGAAGAATCTCTTGAGCCCAGGAGTTGGAGGTTGCCTTGAGCTGTGATGCCACAGCACTCTACCCAGGATGACAGCTTGAGGCTCTGTCTTAAAAAAAAAAAAAAAAAAAAAAAAAAAAAATTAGCTTTTATTGTTCTTAATCACACCCTTTCTCCATGTCTGCAAGGAATCTCTGCCCCCTTTTTTAGACATTAAAATCTCATGGCTTCTCTTAATATTACTTGAAATTTCAAAATACAGGTCTGAAAGTAATCCCTTATCTTAAGCCATGGAGGTCAATTGTGCCATGGAGTTTCAGAATTTAGATGGTTTTATAAATGTAATGTGGTGCATATAGTCTGTATCAATGGTTCTCATACTTGAGTGTGAATCAGAACCTACAGGTGGGCTTGTTAATGCACAGGTGTCTGGACCCTATGATTCAATAGGTCCGGGGTAGGGCCAGAGAATTCTCATTTTTCAGAGTTCCCCAGTAATGCCAATGCTGGTGGTCTGGGGACCACATTTGGAGAACCATTGCTCTCTCTTGTAGATGAGGTCAGACAATTAAGTTCACGAACTCATCCTAGAAAAAGTGCTACATACCTCATTGCTGAATATCACTGTGGTCATATACTTCAAAATACTCCCCTTGGGAAGCACCAATGCCAGTGCCTGGTGCACCCTTCAATGCCATTTTGGAACTCTTTCTCTGGAATAGCCGTCAGAACTGGCATTATATGAGGTCAGACAATTAAGTTCAAGAACTCATCCTAGAACAATTGCTTTGAGGGGTGGACAATGAGGTGGCGTCAGTGCATAGCTTCCCAAGGGGGTTACTTCAAAAGTAACCATAGTGATATTCAGCACTGAGGTATATAGCAGTTTTTTAGGATGAATTCTCAACTTTATTGTCTGATCTCATAATATCCTTAGAGGGGTTCAGAGTCACATCCCATAAAGAATCAGTAATATTTATGCTATAAAATGTTAATGAAAGACTATAAATAACCTTATGTCAGTTCAGGAGGTTTAGTTACTGTATAAACTTATGCAAACTGATTGCAAACACAGTTCTCAGATAATTTTGCATTTTGGAAGAGTATAAGAGACTGTCGACTTGTAAATGGAATTTCATGACCAAATATGTAAGAATATCAAACAGAGTAGTGTTAGAATTTACTTTATGAAACTAACTTTGACCTTCACCATCAGGGATTGTGAACGTTTGTGGAATGAACTGATAAATGTGAAAAAGCTTATCTAGAGGAAGAAGGAAAAATAGTGAACTGTGTGTCATTTCTCTTGGCCACCAGATGGCAGCATCAGCTCTCCATCAAGGTTGGGGAGTGTTCTGGAGAGAGGTCTTTTACCTGAAAACAGCCAGGCAGCGGTAGCTATTCTGGAAGAGCCCATGTGAGTTACTCTTGCTGTGTATCACACCACCTCAAACTCAGTAGAGTAAAAGAACCATTTCGCTATGCTCATGAATTCTGTGGGACTGAAATTTGAGGGACAACTCATTTGTTCACATGTCTGGGGCTGCAGGTGGAAAGACTCAGGAGCTGGGGAAGACTCAACAGCTGGGGATGAGAGATGCTGGGGTCGGTGACTCAGTAGCTGGAAGCTGGAATTTCCTGGAGGCGTCTTCACTCACATGTCTGGTGATGGATGCTGGCCGTCAGCCTTACACCTACCTAGGGTCCCTCTGAGTGGGCTAGCTTGGGCTTCCTCACAGCTTGGCAGCTGGGCTCAAGTGTAGGTTTCCAGGGGAAACAACATAGAGCACCACGTGTTGGAGGAATGTCAAGGTCAATGTATTAGTTTTCTGAGGCTGCCATAGCAAAATACCACAGACAGGGTGAGTTAAACAACAGAAATTTCTCATGGTTCTTAAGGCTAGAAATCCAAGAATAGATGTTTTGTCTGAGGCCCCTCTCCTTGGCTTGCAGATAGCTGCCTTAATGCTGTATCCTCACAAAGACTTTCTTCTGTGTGGTGCATTCCCAGTGAATCTTCTTCATATAAGAACACAAGTCATATTGAATTAGGACCCTACCCTAATGGCTTGTTAAAGACCCTATCTCCCAAGGTCCTCAGATTCTGAGGTACTGGCCTTCACCATATAAATCTGGTAAAGCATGATTCTGCCTATAAAAGCCTATAGGCACATCCCTATGCTGATGGCATCAGTTTGCTAAGCATGTCATTTTCATTCCTGCCTCCACGTCTTTGGCTGTATCATCTCTCTGCCTGGGATGCCCTCACCTGCCCTCCTCTAACAGGCTGCTCCCACTAACCCACCCAGAGCTCTCTGCTCAGCCAGAACACCCCTCCCTGTGTCTTGCCCCAGTCACCATCAACCATCATCATATCCCCCCAACTCTTGTTCCACTGACCACATCCACGGCCATGTGTGGACTTCCTTGCGCCTGGTAAGCTCATGAGCTCACTAAGTCTCACACCAGGAGCTGGCCTCTTAGTGGAGCTGGCTATGTGTCAGTCTCATAATTTTCACAGCAGCCCTATTGAAGTGAGGTTCATTTCACAGGGGAAGAAACCAACAGTCAGAGTAGGGAAGTTATTAGCCCAGGACCATACAACCAGTAAGTGGTAGAGTGAAGACTCAAACCCAGGTCTGCCTGGCTCCAAAGCCCATGTTTGTCACTTCTAGACACGTGGCTTCTGAAAGTCCTCCATTAGTTAGGCCCCCTCCTCTGGGCTGTCCTGGCCCACCTGCTGGCCTTCCTGCTTATGCCTGGGCTATCCCAGGGAAGGTCTTACCTGAACTTAAGCAGGCCTGGTATCTTATGCCATAAAGCCATAGCATTAATGGTTCTAAATGGACCACTTCCCTTAGTGACATGGGGCTTGTTCCTGTGACTTTCTTTGACTTCAGTCAAAGGGACATCAGTAGACATGATGCAGTCAGGAGCTTAAAAAACAGTTATATACTGGGCCTGCTTCCCTTGGAATGCTGCCACTTTGTGAATAAAACCAGAGTAGACTCCTTGGGGATTAGAGACCAAGGAAAATGAATGACCCAGCCATCCCACCTCTTGCACGAATCCCAGCTGACACCCCAGAGTAAGACCACCTTGGACCACCCACCCCAGTCAAGTCACCATATGAGCAACTCTGTCATGACCAGCAGAAGAACTACCAAGCTGAGCCCAGCACAAATTGCTGACCCAACAAATCCTAAGCAAATGAGATAGTTGTTGCTTTAAGCCACTAAGTTTTGGTGTGATTTTTTATATAGTAATGCCTTGCTCCCCTGTGATATTTTCCTCCTTCTGCTCCAGTGCCCTTCTTTAGGCTCATTGCTGCTACTGGTGCCCACCACTAAGGTTCTCCTGAAGTTCCCAAAGTGGTCACTATTCGAGGTGCCAAACCCCTCCGCCCAATTCATGTGTTCCCTGGAGCCTGACACAGCTACACTCATCTGCAGTTCAGGTCTTGTTCAGAAACATCTTCAGGTGAAGCTGGATACAGCCCATCAAATAATGTCTTCAGGGCTCTGCTCGATTCTGCTGGGATTTTCTCTGCAGACAGGCTTTTCCTACATAGTTGCTGTGTTGCTGTGTTTGATACCCCACGTGTTAACTTAGTAAACAGCCAGAGCCCTCAGACAGCTTCCCTTCCCTTGCTAGGCTAGGTGCCTATGGTGGAGGCTTTCCAAGTGTCCCCTGCAAAGGATAAAACCCCCAGAGCAGAGCCTCACTAGAGTAATGGTAGCAGCCTTACCCCTTCTGGCCTCTAGCCTGGTAATGATTTTACAGTCAAGACCAGCATAATAATAGTAATAATAATAATAGTAAAATAATCATTTTACTTTCTTGCTACTTAATATCAAGGACATTATACATTTTATTTTGGTGTATTTTATGTTCGTCCTCCCTCATGCTTTTTTGCATGTTAGTATTCTATTTTCAATTTCTTGTTTTTTTCTCTTTATATTAGCATGGCTCTTATTACCTTACTATTTTATCTTTTAAAAAGCCTTTGGTCCTTTGATCTCATTTATAGTAAGATCGTTTCCAAATACATGTGCAGGGATTTTCTTGTTTGCAGCACTATTTGTAATAGAATAAATTTAGAAACAGATTTATTCAAATGTCACTCAAAGGTGGAATGATTAAATAAACCATGAAATGAAACATAATAGAATACTATTCAAGTGTATAAATGAATGAGTTACTTCACTAGGAATGTGAAGGAACTATATAAATAAAACCTTCAAAGTCTATTATGTGGTCTGAAGATATGAATCCAAGAAAAAGGCATATCCCATTTTTGGCTAAAAATATCAATAAAGAAAAGATACCATCTTTCTCTCTTTTCATCTATAATTTTATTGGCAAATAAATCAACCAACGGGATTATTTGAGAACTTGATGAAATTATTCCAAATATCATATATAAAAATAAAGGCTTGCTGCTTGTAGTTCAGTGGCTAGAGCACCAGCTACATACACTGAAGGTGGCGGGTTCGAGCCCAGGCCAGTCCTGCCAAACACCAATGACACAACAAAATAATAGCTGGGCGTTGTGGCGGGCACCTGTAGTCTCAGCTACTTGGGAGGCTGAGGCAAGAGAATCGCTTAAAGCCCAAGAGTGTAGGTTGCAGAGAGCTGTGATGCCTCCATACTCTACTGAGGGAGACATAGTAAGACTTCGTCTCAAAAAAAAAAAAAAGAAAATCAAGAAAAGTTCTGGGGGGAAAAAAAGTGAAAGAAAGAAATCTGGGGGACAAATTCTGCCAGATCTTAAAGTGTATTATAAAGTGTCAGTAATAAATAGTTAATTATGAGGTCAGGAATAGATAAATGAATGGAACAGACAAGTGAGTCTGGAAGTAGATTAAAATATATAAGACCATTTAATAAATAATAAATAATGGCATTTAAATCAGAAGAGAAAAGATGGATGACTCAATAAATATTGTTGGTATTAACACAGCTCACTAGTTATCTGCATAGAAATTCAGCAGGAGCCCTACCTTATGCCAAGATAGATTCCAAGTGGATAAATAAATTATGGTCCATGCATAAAATAAAACACTACACAGGAATAAAAATGAATAAACCACAGCTACAGGTACCATGGAGGGAAGCTGAGCACAGTGTTTAGAGATGCATAATGAGGGAGCAACGCTGGCGAGCACACAAATTAAATACTGGAGAAGTCCGAATAGTGGTTTCTTCTGCGGGAGGAGTGGAGGTGGATTTTGACCAGAAACATAGATCACACCAGAGGCTACTAGTGTGACAACAAGGTTTTGTTTCTTGGCCTCAGCGGATGGTGGCTGCACAGGTGTTCATTTAGCCACAGTTGTTTGGGTGAACATTTATGTTTTATGTCCTCATGTGTGTGTCTTTACATAAAAGGGTTTAAAATAACCAAATATTTGAGAAGAAAAAGCAGCATTATTTTTTTTCCATGTCTCAGAGGAAGACCTTCCGAAGTGTGACATAAAACACGAAAGCAATTTTAAAAGACTGCTTGATTCGAGTCCATAAAAAGAAGAAAACATAAATGTCCATCATGGGAAAATGTTTACAATTCTCATCACATTGTTTGGTTGTTTTGTTTTTGAGACAGTGTCTCACTCTGTCACCTGAGTTTGTACAGGAAAAGCTCAATGCCTGCCTTTCCTCTCATTTATTAGTTTCAGAATTATGAGAATCCTCCAAAGCAACCAGTGATGAATCCATGAGTTTTAATACACATTTCATTATTATTCTTTCTGATGCGCAATGGTGTCATTGCAGTTCGCTGCAACTGCAAACACCTGGGTTCCCCCACATTTAATAATAATCAGCGCACAGTCGCTCTTGTTTCATCTATAGCTCCCTGCCCCACTCCCACTTGATTATTTTGGGGAGAATCCCAAACATCATTTCATCCATAAATATTGCCGCGTGTATCTCTATAAGATAAGCTCACTTGCTCTGCGCTCTCTCTCTCCCTCCATAACCACAAAAATCTCAAACACATCTTTAAAAAATTATCAGTAATTCTTTCCTATCATCAAATATCCAGTGTTCACATTTCCCAGATCGCTTCAAAACTTTTTTTATTTTTGTTTTTTTGAGACAGAGTCTCAGTCGCCCTAAGTAGAGTGCCATGGTGTCAAAGCTCACAACAACCTCAAACTCTTGGGCTCAAGAGATCCTTTTGTCTCAGCCTCCCCAGTAGCTGGGACTATAGGCACCCACCATAACCCCTGGCTAGTATTTCTAATTTTATTAGAGACCAGGTCTCGCTTTGCTCAGGCTGGTCTCTAACTCCTGAGATCAGGCAATCCATCCACCTCAGCCTCCCAGAGTGCTAGGATCACAAGCATGAGCTACCACGCCTGGCCACGAGTTTCTTTTTTAAAAAGTAAATAAAGTTGATTTATTAGGATCAGGATCCAAGCAAGATCTATCCTTTATATTTGTGTTATGTGTTTAAATTTTAATTTATATGTTCTCCCTTCTCTTTCTCCCCTTGCAATTTATTTGATCAGGATGGGGGAGAATATTTATTTGTCCTGGGGAGTATTCTGCATTCTGGATTTTGCTAATTGTGTCCCCATGATGTTACCATGTTTTTGACAATTTTTATTAACTCGCCCCATTTAGATCCTCTTTCCATCTATTCTACTTTGACCTTTACCTTAGGACATTGACCTCCATGAACCCAGCTGGACCCTCTGGCTTTAGTTGGGTTTGGCCAATTGGGAACCCTGCTAGGAATGGAAGGGAGACAGGAGAACAGAGTGTCTCCCTGTTGGCAAGGCCATTTCAGGTTGTTTGTGCTACTTGACTGAAGGTGACCATTTCCCTCAATAGCTGCTTTGCCCAATTATTTCTCCTTCCAGGTTTGGGTGTCCTCTCCTTCCTCCTGGCAAAGGCTTCTCTGCCAGTCACCCAGGACTCTGCACTCTCCTGTGCACCCTGCCTTCACCTCCAATCACCCTAATCTGAGTCACACCATCTGCTTCATGTGGGGACCCCAAGTTATTTCTACAAAATGGCAATTAAATCTAGAGGCTTGATCCAACTCAGGTTCAACTTTTTTTTTTTTTTTTTTTTGAGACAGAGTCTCAAGCTATCATCCTGGGTAGAGTGCTATGACATCACAGCTCACAGCAACCTCAAACTCTTGGGCTCAAGAGATTCTCTTGCCTCAGCCTCCCAAGTAGCTGAGACCACAGGAGCCCACCACAACGCCCAGTTATTTTTTAGTTGTAGTTGTCATTGTTTGGCAGGCCTGGGCTGGATTCAAACCCGCCAGCTCTGGTGTATGTGGCTGGTGCCTTAGCCGCTTGAACTACAGGCACCGAGCCCAGGTTCAAATATTTTGGTAAGAATACTTCATGGATAATGTTCCATAAATATCCATCTGTTATAAAGAGCCCCATCAACTTTTATCAAATGGTTTTTTGCTGTCATTCATGCTCATTTCTCTCTTGCCATTATTTCATTAGGAATTAGAAAATGATAGTATTCTATCATTCCATCTTCACTTACTAGGTATTAGTAAGTTAATAGAAATCCTTCACGAAGAAAAAACTTCCCGTATTACCTACTTGATTACCACAGGGCAGAGTTTGTACAGGAAAAGCTCAATGCCTGCCTTTCCTCTCATTTATTAGTTTCAGAATTATGAGAATCCTCCAAAGCAACCAGTGATGAATCCATGAGTTTTAATACACATTTCATTATTATTCTTTCTGATGCGCAAATTGTCCCACTCCTCCACTAGCAGGACTCCCTTCAACTTGACTCCTGAGTTCTTTTGATATAGGCTTCAGGAGTCCTCCATAGTTTCCTTACTTTCTGATGCAACAAAATATTGCAGGCTCGTTGTATTTATTTCCTACCCCAGAACTGCAAACAGCCATTTCTTAAAGGAGCACTGATTTCTTTCAACAGTAAATGGTGGCTCGGCTCCTGTGGTTCAAGCGGCTAAGGCACCAGCCACATACACCTGAGCCGGCAGGTTCGAATCCAGACTGGGCCCGCCAAACGACGACAGCTGCAACCAAAAAATAGCTGGGCGTTGTGGTGGGTGCCTGTAGTCCCAGGAGGGAGGTGGAAGCAAGAGAATCACTTAAGCCCAGGAGTTGGAGGTTGCTGTGAGCTGTGATGCCACAGCACTCTACCCAGGGCAACAGCTTGAGGCTCTGTCTCAAAAAACAAACAAACAAACAAACCCAGTAAATGGTATTGAGAATCCATAATGTGGACACTAGGGGTGTTCATTCCTTCTATAGGCTGTTTACAGTTTCTAGACCATAGGTTAGCTAAGAAAGTAACTTTTTTTTTTTAAAGAGACAAGGTCTTGGGCAGCGCCTGTGGCTCGAAGGAGTAGGGCACTGGCCCCACATGCCAGAGGTGGCAGGTTCAAACCCAGCCCTAGCCAAAAAACTGCAAAAAAAAAAAAAAAGAGAGACCGAGAGAGACAAGGTCTTACTCTGTAACCAGGCTGGAGCTGATCCCAGCTCTCTGCAGTGTCAAACCCCTGGGCTCAAGTGACCCTCCTGCCTCAACCTCTGGAGTAGCTAACATTACCAGGTGTGGACCACCACACCTGGCTAATTTTAAATTTAATTTTATTATTATTATATATTTTTTTTGGTAGATACTAGATCTCACTATGTCACTCGGGCTGGTCTTAAGTGATCCTCCAGATTTGGCCTCCCAAAGTGGTGGCATCACAGGCATGAGCAACCTCAGACATTTTTAAAGAGAAAATGCATCAGGTGTTCATATAGATATGTGTGATTCAAATTGAAGATTATAAGATTTTTATTTATTTTTATTTTATATCTTGTTTTCCCGAAAATCTTAGTTCCTAACATTATTATGCATATACACATATACAGAGGGAGCCAAATGTATACACATTTTAAAAAAGGAGAAAGCTGTATTAAAGTGTAATACTCAAGTTATTAAAAGAGGTGCTCAACATGACTTGTATTCATTTTTATTATCGGCATAGATGAGGTATTACAATTTTAGTACCATTTTTTCCTTTCTTAAAATGTGCATGCTTTTTTTTGGCACTGACTGTATTTATATCTTTTTTTTTTTTTTTTTTTTGGCCGGGGCTGGGTTTGAACCCACCACCTCCGGCATATGGGGCCGGCGCATTACTCCTGTATTTATAAATACAGGAGTAATGTAAATTACAGAGCGCTGCCCTGTATTTATATCTTATTATTAACAATATAATTACTGAAAACAGGAAGATTTCTTTGTAGTTGTTTTTTGCTCTTAGAATATACCCCTCTAAAGATGTACATTCCATTACTATGGTAGCCGTTTTCTCAACTACTATGTAAAAAGTCACCTAAAATAAAGTTACCTAATTAAAGTCACTTTAAAATAAGTCCTGAGTAAGCCACCAACTTGATATATAATTAGGTTCACTTGTCTCACTTTGCTTTGGTTTTAAGCATTGTGCTCTTATTTTGATTGAAGTTGGTTTGTGTTGTAATTGCGTATAAGATACACATGACTCCCAAGTCAATTAAGCAAGGCACTATTGTTAATTTACAATGAGACAAAGCCTCTCAAACTCTTTGTTTTAAGGAAATCATAGTCTAGGACAAAGAAGAACAAACAAACTTGCAAAGCTCTTCTGGTGATACAAAGTGTACCTTCATTTTTAAAAACAGAGATGTCAGTTGAAAGGCTATGAACAGAGCCATGTGTGATTAAGGAAGGCCATGGATATACAAGCAGGGTTCTCTCTTTTGTTTTTAAAGCATTGCATGGTTACATTTCTCTGAAACCTAGGTGGCATAAAGGATTCCTTTGTTTCATATAACATTTTTAGCAGAAATCAGAAC
This sequence comes from Loris lydekkerianus, assembly GCA_963574355.1. Taxonomy (NCBI): domain Eukaryota; kingdom Metazoa; phylum Chordata; class Mammalia; order Primates; family Lorisidae; genus Loris; species Loris lydekkerianus. Next base: position 18,565 of record CAUYPK010062976.1, read on the forward strand.
AGGATAAGAGTGTCACATTTTCATACAGATGCCTAGAGTGGGAGGAGAGGGCAGGACTAGTGGCCTTGATGCGTTCCAGTTAAATGCTTCGTCAGAACAGGCTCTTTCACCAGTGTAGGATGCTCTTAGCAGTGTCTGCTTTTCCAATCTTACACGGGAAGAGGGAGCATCTTTTTCGCTGAAATTCTCTTCAACAGAAATTGTGCATCAGGAAGATCCGCATTCTCAAGGCCAAGTGCAGAAATTCCACACGACAGCAGGGAACCAAAAGACAGGCTGAGAATTCACTTAGAAGATGGAAAAGAAAAGGGCAAGGAGAAAGTTCTATGCCTCTGTTTCTAGGCTCACAAGGAGCCAGACCCCAGGCACTTCACATCCTGAGCGATGCCTCTGTTCCCATCTCCATAACCCAGCCAGCTCCTCCGGCAGCTCTTTAAAGTTGCCCCTTATTCAGAATCAGCCTCCAATTCACAAGTCTTCAGAGATTTTGCACCCGTGTCATCAGGGTGGTCCCCAGAAAGCCGCCAGGTGGCACCAAAGGACCTACTCTTTCGCCGTGTTCACATCCATCGCGCAGCCTACCCAAAGAGGGAGGGTTAACTGGGTGTGACTAGCATGTCCCCAAATTTCTCTGTCTCAGCAGTCTTGTAAGAGCTTCCCTAGTGCCAGGCCCAGATGTGGGAAAAACGGTCAAAAGAAAAAGGGCAGGTCACCCCACTCCTTGGGACAGCAAAGGCTGACAGAGTTGCCATCAGCATAAGGGCCGGGTTCGTACTCTTAGAATGCCTTTTTCTGCTAACGATCATCAGTGCATGGCTATTATTAGTCCAATTGTAAAGCCTTATAGATTTAACGAGACTTGTGAAGACAGTCAAAATGACTCCTGAAGAGTCCCAAGCTGGGGAGTGATCAGCTGGTAAGCCCCCCACTCCCACCTCCATGACTAAAGCTAATGGGTTTCCAAAAGCTTATCCAGGCTGAGAACCCAGGAGGCTGCCCAGGCGGAGAGCGGCTGACAGGACACGACTGTCCAACTTTTGGCCGGTGTCCATCAAAACCATAAGCAGGCTGGAAAGTGCCAGGCAGCCGAATTCATCTCCTCATTCTTACGGAAGCAAAAGGTTGTCTAGGCTGAGGAATGGCTGCCAGAAAATCCCCCTCCATTGCCTCTGGACCCTTCCAGAAGGCTGGCTAAGGCAGGCAGTAGCCAGGGCATGAAGCCCCTCCCTCCCATCCCAGACACATTCCACAAGTCCAAGTTGAGAGACCAGTGGCCAAGGAAATGATCTCCCTCCTGTACCCACTCTCCTGTACCAGAAGGGGTCACTGTGTGGGCCAGTGTGAAAGGCCAGCTTTTTAGATTTCTCCAGGACAGCTAAATAAACACTGTATTATGGGATTTATAACATTATAGTAAAACAGGTGACAGCAATACCACTAAGGACCAGTGGGGGAATATGGAGTTCTCCTGTGGTTCCATTCTTGGATTGCATGTGAAGTATTCTAGAAATACATGTTCATGGTAGGCTGTGACATGTGAAGGAGACATAACCCTTGAAACCACACACACACACACAGAAGCCTAGAGGCGCAACTCAACAGAGGAAGTAAAATGGAATACCAAGAAACTAAATATGGTTAAATGTTTTGAGCGGCCAGTGAAATTTGAATACGTGTAGTAGGAGCCACTTCTGGGTAGAAGGTCTGGGAGGCAGGACTCAACTCACCTTGGTATTTCTTCCCTGCTGTGTTGAGATGGAAGGATCCTAGCCAGTGTGGAGGGATTATGTGGAGCAGGGCATCCCCTACCCCAACTGCCCTGCCCACATCCACTGTACATGGGGCATAGGAAATAAACCTAGTGCTAAGCCTCTGGGATGCTTGATGTTTGACAGATACGCTTGCATTCCTGGAATAAAATCCATTTAGTCATGACACATTATTTCTTCATCTGTTGCTGGATTCTGTTTTCAAATAATTCCTTTTCTTCACTGGTATTTTTAAGTGAGATTGGTAGTTTACTTTTGTGCCTGCATGCAACCTATTAGATTTTGGTAGCAACGTTATACTCACCACATAAAAATAATTTAGATGATTCTTTTGTTTCCTATGCTCTGGAAAGGTTTCAGAAACACTGGAATTATCTAGTGTTTAAGGCAGTAGAATTCCGTGAACTCAATTGGACCTGGACGCTTTGTGGAGATGGAGCAACTTGGGACAATTTTCTTATCTATGGAAAAAAATCTGAACTTTATATATCTCTGTTAGGGTTAGTTTGGGTAAATTACATTTTCCTAGACAATTGACTAGTTCATCTAGATTTTCTAATGTATTTGCAAGGAGCTGTGGAAAGTAGATGATTGTTTTGTATTTTTTTGGCTGGGGCTGGGTTTGAACCCACCACCTCTGGTATATGGGGCTGGCACCCTACTCCTTTGAGCCACAGGCGCCATCTGAAATTAGATGATTTTTATTTCTTTTGATGATTACTTCCTTTCCATTTTGTACATTTGCTCTTTCTCCCTAATTAAGCAGCTTTTTAATTTCATTTTGTAAACAATAAACTTATTCATTTATTTTACCTTTTTTGTTTCCGAATTATTCAACCTTTCTTTTTTTGAGAGTCTCATTTTGTCGCCCTCGGTAGAGTACTCTGGCATCATAGCTCACAGCAACCTCAAACTCTTCACAGCTTAAGTGATCCTCTTGCCTCAGCCTCCCGAGTAGCTGGGACTAAAGGTGCCACACACACAGCTATTTTTTTGAGAGATGGGGTCTCGCTCTTGCTCAGGCTGGTCTCAAAGTCCTGATTCAAGCAATCCATCCTCCTTGGCCTCCCAGAGTGCTGGGATTACAGGCCCGAGACACGGCACCTAGTCCTAATTATTCAACTTTAAAAATTAACTGTTTGCTATTAGACATTGCTGTTAAAACATCTGAGGTCATGTAATTTTTTTCTTCTGTAGTGGCTTCACAAAAAGCCATTTGTCTTCTTGTGGGAAGACAGAAAGGATTTTTTTTTTTTTTTTTTGAGACAGGGTCTTGCTCTGTCACCCAGATTGGAGTGCCATGGCAGCGTGGTGAGCTCACTGCAGTCTGGAACTCCTGGGCTCAAGTGATCCTCTCTTCTGAGCCTCCGGAATAGCCAGGACTGCAGTGAGCCACTATGTCTGGCTCTTGTATCTTTAAAGTTTAAGAGTTTTACTATGAGCTGACACTTCTGAGTTAACAGGGTGTTTTCTTTTGTGGAGGGAGCAAAGTTTTAATTGAGTTACCAGTTTAAGCATTGATTTTGTTCCACTGTTTTGTCTTCAATGTAAAATTCAGTGAAACTGTAAAGCTCCTAGAAGAAAACATTTAAAAACTTCAGGATATTGGATTTGGAAATGATTTCTTGGCTACGACATCAAAAGCACAAGCAACAATAAAGGCAAAAACAGATACATGGGACTTCATCAAACATCTGCACAGCAAACAATAAACAAAGTGAAAAAGTAACCTACAGTCTAGGAGAAAATATTTGCAAACTATGTATCTGGTAAGGAGTTAAAATCCCGAATATATAAAGAATTTGTACAACTCAGTAACAAAAACCAAAATAACCTGATTAAAAGTGGGCAAAAGATATAAATAGGCATTTTTCTAAAGACATTCAAATGGCCAACAAGCACATGAAAAGATGCTCAGCATCACTAATCACTAGGGAAATGCAAATCAAAACCACCTGTTAGTTGGGCTACTACCAAAAAAATAAAATAAAATAAAATAAAATAAAATAAAATAAAATAAAATAGCAAGAGTTTGTGAGGAGGTAGAGAAACTGGAACCCTTGTGCACTGCTGGCAGAAGTGCAGCCACTGTGGAGAACAATATGGAAATTCCACAAAAAATTAGAAATAGAACTAACATACGATTAGCAATTCCAGTTCAAGGTATACCTCCAAAAGAGTTGATATCTGCACTCAGATGTTCATCACACCATTACTTGCAGTAGTCAAGAAACGGAAGCAGGCTACGTGTGTGTGAGTGTGCAAGTGTGAGTGCCAAAATAAAAAAAAGTGGAAGCAATCTAAATGTCCATCAGCATGTAAATGGATAAAGATGTGCTACACACATACAATAGGATTATTATTCTGCCTTAAAAAGGAAAGGAATTCTAACTCATGCCACAACACGGATGAACCTTAAAGACATTATAACAAGTAAAACAGGCCACCACACACACACACGCATACACTATATGATTTCACTCCTACGAAGTGTCGAACCAAACTCTTAGAAAGTAGAATGGTGTATGCTGGGGGCAAAGGAAAGTTGTTTGATGGGTATGGAGATTGTTTTGCAAGAGGAAAAAGTTTTGGAGATCTGTGGACCAATAATATTCACAGAGTTAACACTGCTATTCTCGACACTTAAAAATGGTTAAGACAGTAAATTTTGTCTTATAAAACACAGCAAAAAGAATTCAATATAATTGAATTTTATTCACCTATATTCTTTTTGGTTAGATTTTCTTTTGCCTCTTTTCTTTATCTACCAATCTAATTTCCTTTTTCAATTGAACACTTTCTCCCTTAGGTGTCTTAAATTGAGGTTTGAGATAATTTTCCTTTTTTCCTGATTTTCTTTCCTGAGTTCTGTCAGTTCACGTCGCAAATCTGTCGTCTGATCATCTCAATGCTTTTAATTTATTTAGTGGTATCTTCACATCTGCTTTGTCTAATTATTCTAAGCTCAACTTTGGGATGTTGCGTTACACTTTGCTTCTGCCTTGCAGCTGGAGGGGGCAGGTTTTATCTGCTAAGAAGTTTTAATTTGAATTATCTGGGTTTGGCCTTCCAGTATCCCCGTAAGGATTTTTAACTTTTATTAATGTTCTTACCTGAGCACATCAGATTTATCCAAACAACTGCTATTAACAGGAGAATGGTATGGATAAGGAATGGAGCAGGAAGGGGTTGGGCTGTGGTCCATATTTCTCAAGGGCTCCCTCTTCTGCTGCTATAGTGAAAAACAGGTTCTTCAATACATAGTATATCCGACACTTTGTGGTCTGGCTTCCTGATTCTCTTTTGCTTTAATAAGTCTCCCATCACATGGCCCTTCCTTGCCTCCCCTTTATACCTCTTCTGGCTTCCAAGGTGCTCTGTCACTTCTAGAAGATGAGCCTTCCCAAGACTGCCAGCTCTGGTCCTGTGCACTTTCAAAGCCCAATCCCTTTACTCTTCACTGCGGTGCCAGCTCACCTGAGGCAAACCTTTACTGTCACCTAGGTTTTGCTAGCGCTTGCTCTGCTCCAACTCACAGGCAAGTCACTTCCTACTCCTATGGCTTAACACTTCCCACCTGTGCTCAAACTCACTCTCAAGACTCAACCTAGCCATCTGTATTCATTCCCTAGGGCTGCCCTAACCACAAGTTTGGTGGTTAACACAACAAAAACTTACTCTCTCCCAGTTTTGGAGACCCAAGTCTGGAACCCTGGTGAGCCCCTACCACCCTCTAAGTCGAGCTCTGGGTTCTTGATGCTCCAAGGTGAATGAAACACATCTGTTCTTGGGGATCCTATCAGTCTAGAAGAGACCAAGGAGGTGTGGTGAGTGCTCTGCTGGTCTGTGTGAAGGCTGAGGGAACCCATAGGCAGCAAACTCCTGCCTGCTGTGCAGAACGATCTGCCCAGCAAACGGCACCATGAAGTCATGGTTTATGTAGTGTGGGGACTAAGAGGTGCAACTCAAGAGCTCATTGCTCAGCCCCTTGTCCTATCTCTCACCACAGCCCCTAACCTCCCTGAGCAGGTCCAACTTTCTGCTTGTTTGGCCATGAGGTGCCCAGCTCACCTGCCTAACCCATGGTCCTTCCCTGTCAGGGCTTGACCTCCAAGTCTTTTGACCTCCAGTCTTTTGACCTCACCACTGCTATGCAGGCTGTTTAAACTGTGGGCTGTGGGAGAGACCCTGGGGCTGATAGCAGTTAGCACAGCCCCTTCCCTGGAACATGCTATGAAGCTTCTCTCACATGAGGTCTGGGCCTACCTTCATGAACACACTGTCCTTTCTGAACAGCTCATGCCCCTCATCATCTCATTAGTCCCTGGGCCTAGCCAAGGACGGCCAGTGGCTCACTAGCAATGTCTTGGGAGGTCTTGGGCCAGCTTGAGTCTTCTACTTTCTCAACACCACTGCCCCCTCCAGGCCTGCAGTTTCTAACCTTTGAAAGCCACAGATCCAGGAGATTCCCTTTGGTAGACTAAAAGAGTAAGCAGGTTCTGAGGGGGGTCTTATCAGATTTGCAGCTCAGGGACCTTCTGAGCTCAATTCTTGGTGTTTGAGAGCTAAAATTCTCACCAGGCAATCTTTGTAAAAAGGAAGAGTTATTTGTTCATTTCAGATGAAGCTTCTAAAGTACATAGAATGTAAAACTCCAAAAACCTACAGGATTAACCTTCTCCAGTCTATTTCTTTCTTCAGAAAGGTATAAAAAGGTTAAAGAGTCAACAAAGTCATAGGGACAGAAACAAAACATTTGTAAGAAGGCCTCGTGGCAGAAAAGCTTCCAGCAAAGACATATGAATAGAAGTTGGGCCACTGGTCCTATTGTTGCCCAGTAAGAAGAGGGCACCCAGTAGGTCCTCAGCCAGCAGAGAGACTTTACACAAGGTGGTGACTCTTTCTGGGTCTTTTCTCCTGATTTGCAAGGGAAATAATAGCAAAAGAGAAATATTTTTGGCTCCAAAGATTTCATGAGTAACTGTTTTATTACATAAATATTTTTTCTTTCTTTTTTTTTTTTTTTTTTTGAGACAGTGTCCTTGTCGCCCTCAGTAGAGTGCTGTGGCTTCATAGCTCATAGCAACCTCAAAGTCTTGGGCTAAGGCAATCCTCTTGCTTCAACCTCCCAAGTAGCTGGCACTATAGGCACCTGCCACAACACCCAAATATTTTTAGAGATGAGGATTCGCTCTAGCTCAGGCTGGTCTTAAACTCCTGACTCAAGCAATCCACCCACTCAGCCTCCCAGAGTGCTAGGATTACAGACACTGAGCCACCGTGCCTGGCCTAACACTATCTCTTCTTAAAAATTAAAAAAATATATAAATAAAAGTTTCAGAGATAAGGTCGTGTTGCCCAACACTGTTACTGAAGTGCAGCAGCTATTCACAGAGCACATTACAGCCTCAGACACCTGAGCGGAAGCAATCCTTCTGCCTCAGCCTCCATGGAGTGGGATTATGGGTGCCCACTAGTGCAGCCGGCAACGAACATAACTTTTCTATAGACATGAAAGACCTCCCTCTGCTGGACATTCATGGAACGTCTGAACAAACTTACAAGAATAAAACATCTACACTGACAATAAATTTTAAAGGATTTTTTTTTAAATGAACAAAACCCACAGTAAGAAACCCATCCCATGCATCTTGCACATCTCTGTCCTCCACGCCATCTTCACTTACTGTGGCAGGAAGCTGATGCCACAGTTCATGGCTTCAACAGAGGCACCGGAAGGCCCCTTAGTTTCTTCACTGTGGAAGCCCCCAATGAATATAATTCTAAAAGGCAGCTCCCCGAGTCCCTAACTTCGTTCTCCCCAGGAGAAATCCATTGTGCAGCCAAATGTTACCAGCAGACACAGGCTGGATGCATCTACCTTCTGCAGCCACTGTCCTGTCACTTGGCAGCAGTGGCCCAAGGGCACCATGCAGGGCAGCCTCCCTAGAGTGCCCCCACTACCCCTGCTCCCCGGCACCACTCCCACCAGCACCTGGGCCCTTGCTGGACGCCTGGGCTTCCGAGGAGCGGGACGCCTGCTTCGGCAGGCGGATGGGGACGTAGACGTTGGAGGCACAGTGCTCCTTGAGGTATTCTCCTCCCTTCTCTTCGTATTCTCTCCTGGTGATCCAGGCTTCATCGTCATCGAGGTGCTCCAAGGCCCAATCACGAGCACCGTACCAGGCATCCAGCACAGGGTTCGAGGCGAGGTGAACCTGAAACACAAAGAGAGTGTTCATCAGGAGGACGTCTCCCACCAGGGCTCAGGCAGGAATTTTCAGCAGGCTCAGCCACAGCCCTCTGCATCTTATCCCCAGAAACATACACAAGGCAGGCAGGACTATCTCTGCACCCTCCAAACAACACACAGCTGGAATGCCCAGACACTCCAGGAGAGCAGGGAAGAACACAAAGCACACCACACTCGACCACATGGGATGGCAGCTCTCAGGTATTTATGAACACAAGACCTGAGGCTCTGGGTCAGAAGGGCCAGGTACCCAGCCTCCTGCTCCATGATGCTGCCAACCACAAGCTGGTGGGAGAGGAGAGGTTAAGTGGAGGCTGGAGCTCGACCTTGAGGACAGGCCCTCCTAGCCCCGTTCCCCTCCTCTCCGTGAGCAGAAGAATGCAGAGGCTGATGGGAGGTGGCTCTGGTTAGACAGCAAAAGAGTCTTAGGAGGAACGACAGAAGAGAGGGGTGATGTGGGCATTCTCTGTGAGGCTGCCAGCGCTCACTTCCCACTGCTTATTACCAAGGGTGGCAGAGGTCAGAACCTCTGTGAAGATCCCTGGATGAGGCTGCCCTCACCGTTTAAGTAACATTCTGTAGCTTCAAACTGGCCTTCTGAGTTCCAGAGTCACCTGCCCCACTTTCCGCCTCCCTTTCATCTCCTTTCCTTGTCCAACTACACAAATTCTCGTTTACAATGATGGTTTTAGAACTTGCAGAAGTAAAGGAGAGACAGACCACACAAAGTGGAACCACACACACAGAGAAGAATAGAGGTGAAAAAAGTGTAAGTCTGCCTGATTGCCTGGGGTTACCACACAGACTGGGATGTGTGAACAGGGACTTCCACACAGGATTAGGGTATAGGAGGCCGCATGGCTCGGGCATGGGAGGAGTCAGTGAGAGAATGATATTAGGCCCTTGGCATACTTCCTGGTACAGGGTGTCCAATAAATAGTAGCCATCACCATTACCGATAAAAATGCAGTAAGGTGTATGGTTAGTAGAATATCATACAACCATAAACATGCTTTGGAAATGCACCTATCAATATAGAAAAACTGTCACAATAAGTTGAAAGAGAAAAAAACACAGGCTACAAAATAAGCTTTCAACAATCTGTCTCTCTCTCTCTCTCTTTTTTTTTTTTTTTTTTGTTAAAATCCTACATGGGAAGACCAATCAGAAAGCATACACAGAACATCCCTTTCAGAGGCTGGAATTATAATTATTTTTCTGTTTTCATTTTGGCTTATTAAAACAGCCTGGTATTAGAGAGCAAAATGGCGGCCGAGTAACAGCTTCCCTGCAACTGGGCACCATGAGTCTGGGGAGGTTAAGACTCCAAGCATCTCTGGCTGGTGGGATCTGCCTATAATCAACCCTTTGAGGATACAGGGAGTCTGCGAGAGATTTCTGGACCCAAAGAGGAGGACAAAAACAGTGGAAACTGGCAAGTGGTTGCAAGTGTTCAATCGGTCTAATCTCGCTGGCAGCTATTTAAGTACAGCAGCAGTGAGACTGCAAAGCGGAAACACCTTACCTGTGAACTGTTTTGGTGTTTTTGGACTTGGCACTCAGTTGAACTGCCTTGGGGAGAGCTTAAGCAGGAGTGCAGAGAACTTTGGGCATCATCTAGGGCCCCAGGCTGAGACGCTGAGCCAGACTGAGCTAAGTCCAGCTGAGTGTTCGGCTGTGGGCCGCAGGCAGCCATTGTGAGAGAACTGCCCCGGCAAGCTCTGCCTTCAGGGTGGCAGAGCAAGGATCAGGTGGGAGCTAGTAACCTAGTGACTGAGCAGCCTAAAGGTGGGGACTGAGCTACCTTATAGCCTTAACCCTCAGGGGCAGAGTGAGACCAGTTTTGGCACACTGGGTAAGTGGATGGCCATTTCAGCACTAATCCCAGTGACAAGCACTTTCCTGGGAAAGCTTCTGCTTAGCCAAGTTTAGAAGTTTAAAGTGCTTTTTAAGAGGGCTGAAGAGAGATTTAGGGTGTCCACACTATAGGGTTTGAGAAATCAGTGGAGGCCGCCAGTCGTATCAGCATTGTGATTAACATCTCATACCCCAGAAGACCACCTGTTGCCCAGACAATATTTAACAAGATAAATACACTGCTTTGTTTTTAGTTGTTTTTTGTTTTGTTTGTTTTGTTGTTGTTTTGCTTTTTAATTTCAACCTTTTTCGTACAAATTTCTTCTTTTTTTTCTTTCTCCATTTTTCTAGTTTCAATACAATTTCCCATTGCTGCCTTTTTCAATAATTAGAATTTCATTTTTGCTAGTGTTTCTACCCCCTATTATTTGGTTTTTCACCCAATTTTATCCCATAAAGTTTTCTGTTTACTTGTTTTGGTTTGATTTAGAGCATTTTTGTCTTTCCTCTCTACTTGGTGGAGGTGGGGTACTGTGTCTGATCAGGTTAGCAAAGAGCTGCTGACCGCAAGGAAACCACCCAACCAGGCACCCCCAGAGGTTGGGGGTTTTTAAAGGTTATGTCAAAGTACCCTATTATACACCTATATTGCTCTGGCTCCCTCTTTCTCTGCGTCTCTTCTTTTTGTCAATATTCCCTTTTACCCACCCCCTCTCCTGTTTCCTTCTCCTTTCCCCATTCCCTTTCCCTTCTCCTTCCCTTCTCCTTTCTCCTTCCCTCTCTGTCCCCTCCCCTACCCATCCCCTTCCCTTTCCTTTTCTTTCTGTCTTTCTTTCTTTCCTTTTCTTTCATTTATCCCTTCTTGCTCTTCAACCTTCTCATCCTTCTGGTCCTTTACCAAAAGGACTCATCGAAACCTTAGTCCACAGGCAGGGGAACTTAAAGAGCAAGAGGAAGAGAAAGGAAAATTAGGGCAAGGAAACAGATAAAAGAAATCACTCATGAGGAAGAATCAGCAGAAAACTCCAGGCAACATGAAGAACCAGTCCAGAGCAACCCCTCCAAGGGACCATGTGGTAGCTACTACAGAGGATTCCACCTATAAAGAAATGTTAGGAATGACAGAAAGGGAATTTAGAATACACATGATGAAAACAATGAAGGAAATGATGGAAACAATGAAGGAAATTGCTAATAAAGTGGAAAATAACCAAAAGGAAATCCAAA
>CAUYPK010062978.1:0-10864 GCA_963574355.1 Loris lydekkerianus
CACTAGTAAATGGGATGGATCTCAGCTCCATCAGATAGGCTGTTGTGTGGGCTAAACAAGGCGACAGAGGGAAGCAGTTCAAAGGGCAAGCATCTGTCTCTACTTTTACGTGTCTCTATATCAAAACCTCAAGCTGGGGCTCTGGTATGTGGACTTCATGCTCCTGGGTGCATCTGGCTTTGCTCCTGGCACACTGACATTAAGCAGTGCGCCCCCTTGTCAGGAATGGTGAGCTGGACTGCAACGACATCTTTTCTTGGACGTGATAGTGTCGGGATTTGAGGCCAGGTATGGCCCCTGTGAAGACTGAAGATGGAAGGGGCGTCTGACCCTTCCCTGGAGCCAAGAAGGGATGGATCTGGTGTGGTCTCAGCTGAGGGCCAGGCACCATATGCACGTGGGGTTTCTACTGTGGGCTGATGCTGAAATCATCTGGGCCTGAGCCCTCAGTGCCTCCAAGTTAACCAACATGGAGGGGAGCAGAGGCAGACACACATTTTGAAGCCCTTTCAGGTACGGCTAAAGGGCGCTGGATACAGCACTTAGTAAAACAGAAGGACAGACAGGCAAGGTGGTCTGGGGGCCACAGGGTCCAGATATAACTGTGCTTCCACGAGGGCCAGAGGAGAGTCAGACATCAGGAAAGCAAAAAAGAGACTCCTCTGTTGAGAGGTTTAGGAAGCAGAGATGGGTAAGAGGCAGCCTGGGGTTCAGGGCAGGGAGAGGCCGGACAGCTGGGCACCCAGGCTATCCTCTACCAGGAACTGAATTTGCACCCGGTTGGTGGTGGGGAACTTCATCAGGAGAGAAGTCATAGAGAAAATACACAAGTACAAGTTCTGGGAGACAGTCTGCTGAAAAGACACTGTTTAGCCTGCCGTCCAGGCCCCTGGCTGTGGACTGTCCATCCTGGGATTGCCTGTGGTCTGTGGGTTAGACGTCTGGCATCAGGCCCACAGTCCTCCCTGAATATCATCAGAGTGGTTGTGGCATCAAGCTGGCCTGGATTCAAGGGCCTTTTCCTACAGGTGATGAAAGGAGGTGACAGGCCAAGCACAGGCCCAGCTGGGTCCAGCTGCAGAAGGGCCTGTGAAGTGTCTGGCCCAGTGATGACAGGGGAAGCCAGGCCAGCACAGCCCTCCTCCAGCCAGGAGCAGCTCCACCTCCCCTCTGCTACTTCAGATGTGTGCCTGCTGCTGCGAGACTCAGGGAATTCCCCCCAGTGTGGCTCCTGGAAATAATGAGTATTGCATTAAAGGCCTTATGAGAGCTATACGCCTTGGAAGGGGCTTTCCCTCTATCTGCACAACCTGACAGCACCTGTGAGAAAGAACAGTCAGCTTCTCTTCCCTCCTTGTTATCTCAATACATTACAGGAAAGATGAGGAATGCAACCAGACCTGTCCCAATCATTCTGAACATAACACCTGTCCTCAGGTTAATTTAATTTGCAAAGAGAATCATTTACAATTCAGTATGTTTCCTCCCATCCATTCATCCCCCCCCAATGTCTATTCATCCTCCCTAGTAATCATTTATAACTGCTAACCAGAATTTATATACCCTTCCTCTAAAATGAGAATGTATAAGTTTCTGGACCCCTCTGGATGCTGGGTAATCACACTGTGATTCTCTCCATGTGCATGGTAAATAAATCCTTTTCTCTCATTAATGTGCTTTATTGTGAGTTGATATTTCAGTGCTGAACTTCCTCAGATGATGGGGGTGGAGTTTCCCCTCACCCCAACACTGCTCACGCCTGCGACGCCTGCTGCGTGGAGCTGGCCTCAGTCTCTGGCTTACAGGTCAGGAGGTTGCAGCTTCTCCTGCAAACAGCCATGCACCAAGGGGACATTTGGCCCTGGCAATGTCTCCCCGAGAGCCGTTCTGTTACCTGCTGCTGGAGAGTATCCTCTGAAGTGCTCTCAGCAGCTCCCAGTGGCTTGAGCAGTTCTAGCAGTGAGCATATAAAAGGCAGGCTTTACCGGGCTAAGTGCAGGGCACTGTCTGCAGAGATTCATGGTGTGGCCTCTGCATATCAAGAAGCATCTTCAGATTCATATCCTGCTCTGAAGACCCGACTCTTATACTAAATTGTAAGAGATAAAGGAAAAGACAGAATGAAAAAGGCACAAGTCTGGAATAGGTAACATTGGTACAACATGTACCGAGTATCCAGTTACGCGGACTCTGCTGTCATCCCTTTGGAGAACAGGGTCCACAGCGGCAATCACATCTGTTCTGGGGAAGCTGTTTGCAGACTGTCTGAGCACCCTGGCCTCATGGCTTCATATATAGAATGAGAAGGAAGAAAGCAAGGGTTTTAATTCTGGACCTTCTACTTACTGGGGTGTGAGCTGGGATAAGCAATGGTCCTCAGAGTGTGAGCTTGGGTGAGCAGTGGTTCTGAGTGTGCACCTGGGTGGGCAGTGGCTTTCAGGGGGTGGCCCAGGATGAGCATAATCAGCTTCATCTGTTAGAAATGTGTGTCCTGGGTCCACCCAGACCTAAACCATTGACCCTGAGAGTGGGCCCAGCTGTCTGTGTGACTCTGAGGGTGTAGGAGTCTGAAAGCCTCTGGCTTAGCCCACTACGCCTCACTTCCCTTGGTTGTGAACGAGCATTAGGGTAGAGAGTTTTCCATGAATGCTTTCTGGAGCCTCTAGACCAGTGCTGGCCACGTGGGTGTGCAACTTGTGAAATGTGGTGAGTTCACATAGAGAGGTGCTGTGTCGCTAAAGTGGGATTTCTCAGCGTAAATGACAGCGCGCAAAATATGTCATGGATAATTCTTATGTTGGTTGCATGTTGAGATGATAATTTTTTGGATACACAGGTAATAAAGTATATAATGGAATGACTTTTACCTGTTTCCTTTTTTAAATTTCAGATTAATGTTAGGGTCCGTGTGATAGGTTACACGGTGGCATTCGTAAGGGTGGAGCCGAGTTGCTGTCGTATCCGTGGCCTGTGCACAGGGAGCTTGCTGAACAATCCCCCGCTCCCCACTACTTGAATTTAATTGATTTTCTCTTATGTGAGCATATTGTTATTAATTATCCAATTTAGTGCTGAGTACAGGTGAGTCTTGTTTATCCATTCTTGGGATACTTCCCTTGGAGAATGTTCTCTAAAACTGTCTAGGTTGTTACACAAGATACAAAATCTCCATGTTTTGATAACTGAATAGTATTCCATAGCATCCATATGTTTCTTTTTACTTTTATAAGTGTGACTACTTAAAATTTTAAGTTGAGCTTGGGCCTCAGATTGTATTTCTGTGGCATTGTAACCCTATTGGACATTATCACTCCTGTAGGAGTGCTTTCTGGGCCATAGATGCTGTTGCTGACCCGCTGGCCTTGTGTGGCCAAGACAATATTCACTATTCACTAGACCCTGTGTCTGTTCGAATTTAAGTTAAGAAAATTAAATTTCCCAGCACATTAAGTATCTTTCAAAGGCTCAATAATTGCACGTGGTCTTGGCTATGGTGCTGGGCCCTGCAGACCTGGAAGGCTTCCATCCCAGGGCTGAGAGAGCCTCCAGGCTCCGGGGGTCCAGCCTGGCGTTGCCAGTCTATCCCCGCCCTCCTGCAGGCAGATCTCTGATTTTGTTTGTTACTGCATTTTAAGTGCACTCCGATGCTTAGGTCTGCTTCCTCCCTGGAGTCTGGGATTGCTTTAGGGGTGGGAATGTGGCCCAAATAGGCCAATGACACATTCGGGGAGGCTCTGGGCCCTTGCTCAGTAGACATGACACGTGGAGAGCCTGCAGCTGCCTTGTGACTGTGAGGTGAGAGGCTTGTCCAGTGTGGCAGCCGATATGCTGACGACGGCGGGGCAGACAGCAGGGAGCACCCTGGCTGCTCCATCACCATAAGAGCGGAGGAGGCAGCCAGGTTCTTCATCTGTGAGAGGATCAACATTCTTGTTTTATTCTGTTTATTGTGTCTTCTGTTCCTTGCAGCCCCAAACACTCTAACTCATGCTTGGTGCTGGGGCAAATTTCTGAGCATTTTAAGCCTTGGTTTTCTCATCTCTAAGAGAACATAGGAGTTCTTACCTTGTTAAATGATATTATGTGATGATGAGAATAGCAAACATTTGTGTGTCACCACCTGCTAAACCCTGCTCATGTATGAGTTTATATGAATGAGTTGATTCATTTGTCACACATAAAAGGCTCAAACTCATCCTGTAATCATCGTGATTGCAGGAATCGGGCGATTAATTCAGACCTTCTATTCTGCGACATTTTACTAACAGTGAAAATAGACTTTTCCTGGGCTCCTCTTGCCAGGCCTTGAGGAAAACTGCAGACGCATTTGAAAAATGCTTTGGAAACTCAAATCCTCTCACAATTGAATGGCGTGGGAATCAATGCATAGAAAACGTTGCCTCTCCAGTGTTCAGAGTATAATGCATATTTAAAAATAGACTCTCGCTAAAACATTTTCAAATTTATTTGGAAGCTAAAAGAGCTCATTGTCAGAGTGGGCAGAGATGGATTCTGAGCTTCTCCATGTGGACGAGGGGTTGGTGCTCTCTGCCTGCTGTTGGGTCACTCTTTTCTGCATGAATTGAGCAGCTCGCTAGGTAGTGTGGGGAGGACAGAGAACTCCCCCCTAACCCCAAAAGTTTGATGAAAGATCAACTCACAATTAAGGCCAATTAATGAGAGGCAGAGGAGTATTTGCCATGTGTATGGGAGAACCACAGAGGGATTACCCAATATCCCAGTGGGATCCAGATTATTTCTATACCTCCTTTTAGAAGAGAGGGGAAGACCAGGAATACAGCTCATTCTGTTTAGAGGCAATAGACTGTTGTTGCTAGGGAGGGTAAATGGATGTGGGAAATAGATTGACTTGTAAATTAACCTGAGAGATGGTACTATCTTTAAAACTATTTGGGCCTGGTTTCATTCTTGGTCTTTTTTCCTGCAATGTAGTGAAATAATAGGGAAGGGAAGGCTGTTGTCATCTTTGAGGGGTTTGCCTGTTCCCACAGATAGAGGGAATGCCCTTTCCAAGGGCCTGCTGACCTCTCTAAAGGAGTGCAATCCAAAATACCAAGGAGTTGTATTTTGGGGTGAAATACCCTGAGTTCCTCCAGTAATCTATTTCTTGACCATTTTCAAGGACTATAAAAGCCTGAATGTTTACCCTACTAAAAGCTGACCAGGTAGCCTCCTATAATCTGATGGATGCTGGCAAAAGACAGGAGACTCCTGGGTCAGAGACCAAGGGCTTCCTTATTCAGGGCACAGGAGGGCATGGTCACCACCACCCTTGCCCTCATGGTCACATGGTGGTTGCCACACGTACGGCAGGTGCACATTAGAACTGAGAGACCTTGAGATTAAGAAATCTTAATCGTACAAAGGGCTGAGAGTGGACCTGCCCCACCTTTGCCCCAGAGGGAGATATTATCTTCATTTTCCTGATCAGGAAACAAATCTTCCCTCTGCTCCAAAGGGATTCATGCCTCTGTTTCCTAAACCTATTGCTACACTAACATCCTTGAAAGGGAAGTTCATTCCCCATAGTCTTGTGCTATAGTTGGGTTATAGCCTTCATGTGAAAGCTATAATTTAGCTTCATAGTAGGGCTGAGTACATTGGATACTTTTAAGGGCCAAGGAAGGGGAAGGGAGGGGCCACATTTATGGTGCATCTTAGAATGGGTACAGGTGATTGCACTAATGTACACAGCTATGATTTAACAATAAAAAAAAAGAAAAAAAAAAAAAAAGAAAGAAAAGGAAGTTCAGAGCAAAGGCTGTAGTGTTACAGAAGCCCTGAAGAATTTCCTCCCCATACTCCCAGGTGGAGCAGGAGCTCCAGTCACACTCACCTCTGTGCATTCCTTAAGTGCACCCTATTTTAATCTCAGCTATATTTGCATTTGTCTCCAAGCTGCCCCCATGTCCCAAGTATTACCTCTTGGTGGTCCGCTGCTTTCTAAGTAAACGATTCTCAGGCAAGCAGGGAAATGAGTGGTCCATCATGAATCCAGTATCCAGGCCTCGTTCAACTTGCTGTGGACTCGCTGTGGCTGATTGAATTGGTGGAATTGTTTGACACACTTTGCCCACCCTCTGCAGATGGGGGGTAGGAGAGAGACACAACTTCAGTAAAGGCTCCTTCAACAAGCATTTACCCCATAACTGGTTTCATCATTGTTAGTAGCAGTAGTCTTTTTAGAAATCTTATAAATCATTTATACTTGTTACCAAAACTTTAGCACTTGCCCCAAGGCTGCATCAGAGGAATGAGGACAAATGGTTGGAGGTGAAGGAAAAGGAGGTTGGTTAATTTGCCCACAAATGAAGAAGGTGGAGACTCCCATCTCAAAGTGCCACTGTCCTACCAAAGCCAAGGGGAGAGTTCAGTGTCAGGCTGTTGCTATTTAACTGGAGTTGCTGGTTCTGACCCATGACACAATCCGGAGACGTCTGCCTGGAATGTTCCATTGAGCCATCTCCTGTGGTACGAAGAGGACAGACACTGCCCAGCCTCTCTGATCACTGGCCCTGGGGAAGCTTGCAGGTTTTAGAACTCAGAAAGGGTGAGACCAAAAACACTTTTTCCTTTTTTTCAGGCCATTCCCTTTGTTGCATATTTAAAAATGTCTTCAAATGACTTCAGCAGAAAACAGTTATCATAGTAAAGTCGTTTAATTATACATCTGTATATTTCAAATATTCAGAAATGTGTATTGTGCTGTCCCATTGAGTGCATTCAGAGCAAGTCCTGACCGCTGCTTTTATTGCTAATAGCTTGCTGGGTTTATGCTCTTTGGAATGTACTACAAGCATTTATCCTGTCATTCATAAAACAGGACAGCAATTGCAAAGCCAGAGCAGCAGCTAAAGAAGGGCAGCCCAATGAGAAGGGCTTGACTGGAGGGTGGGAGGAAGCAGTGCTCCTGGGTAGAATGTCCGTCTCAGCAGGGTCTGGGGCCCCTCGCTACGCTGCAGGCCTCTCCCTGCTACTCCGCTGAAAGTAATGGAGGCTGCGGGCATGCCAGTCCTGGCCCCTCCAGGGCTCCTGCTCTGATCATCTCCTTCAGGGAATTCTCTCAAGTCTCCCAATCACCCGTCAGAAAGAAGAGGCTCTGATCTTGTGAGTTGTGCCTTACTGTTGAATGAGTTTCCACCTACCAGATCCTTCATGCATTTAGTTGCATTTTAATTATTCTCTTATGATGAAAAGAAAGAGCTGGTGAAAGAGAAAAGTGTGACCTGAAGTTTGGTCCAGACAGAGCAGGGACAGGAAATGGGCAAGTGCAGATTCTGGGCCAGGGCCGGGGTGCAGCTCACAGCAAGTCAAGATCCAGCATGTGGGCAAACCTAGGCGTGGGGACTTGGGCCTGTTTGCTTTTCCCTTGGGACATTTGGGCCCTCCTGGCTTCCAGCCCTGCTCCTGTAACTGGGGAGTCATGCATACCCTTACCCCCACCCCAGGTCACCCTTCCTTTGGCTCTGGGACTAGCCATCCTCAAGCAGACCGAATCCCGTGCTGAGTGTGCAGCCTGCCTTCCGCCAAACACGTGCAAGGGTGGGCTCCAGGCTTGTCTCTCCTCACGCCCTGGCATGTAGCTTTTTCCTGTCTCCCATGTCTTGCTTCTTACATGGGGGGGTTCGTGCCTTGTGTCCACATTGTCTTTCTGGGGCTGGGGCCCTCGGCTATCCCTCTGTCCCTCTGTCCCTCCTTCCCTCTCTCCTTCCCTCCCTCCCTCTCTTTCTCCCTCCCTCCCTCTCTCCCTCCCTCCCTCCCTCCTCCCTCCCTCCTCCCTCCCTCCCTCCCTCTCTTTCTCCCTCCCTCTCTCCCTCCTCCCTCCCTCCTTCCCCCCTCTTTATGCCTCCCTCTCCCTCCCTCCCTCCTCCTCCCTCCCACCCTCCCACTCTCCCACCCTCCCACCGTTTCTTCATCATTATTTTCAGGATCTCTGCTCTTTGGAGATACAGGGCTGAAACAAACTTCTGGCTTTTTCTCTTGAGACCCTACAATCCACGGTGGGGGGGGGGGGAGAGGCAGGGAGGAGAAGAATCCCCTCAGGGCACCGAGGGACCAGTCAGAGCCAGGTTAGTGGCTCAGGGAGCAGGGAAGAGGACCTCCTTCAGCTTGGGGCTGGGGCCGAGGTAAAGAGCCCCAGAGAGGGCAGGCAGGGATGGAGCCACATGGGCAGGCGTCAGTTAAAGGACCTCCTCCCCTCCACCTCCTGCCTGCTCTGGTCCCCAGAAGAGCCTTTTACAGATGCCATTTCTCTCTTCACAGTGGCAATGTGAGTTGGACTAGACTAGGCAGATGCTTGGACTGGAGAGTCTTTGCCTACGGACACTGTCCAAATAGATCAGAGTGGCTAGAAAAGTGCCTATGGAGCCATGTTTGGAGTAAAATAAGGTGTGTTTCAGTTTTCATGACCCCTCCTCCTTGCCCACCTACTGGAAGCTGGGCTGCAGAATGAAGGGGGGGTGACAATCGACTCCAAAGACAGCATCCGGAACAGCCCTGAGAGATGTGTTTTCATAGCATTATAAGCAATTACACCCCCACATCACCACTCTTATGTTTTAGTAACACAATTCATGCTAAGAATAAATACTGCCTGAATGACTGATTTGACGGTTGTCCTGCCGAGGCCCACAGACGCAGCCATCCCTTCCCTCTGGCGCACACTCCTCAGCCGAGCCCAGGGTGCTGGTGAAGCAGCCCCAGGGCCCCTTGCTGACCTGAGAACTCAGGGGTGAGATGGGGAGTCGTGGCCTTGGAGGCTTTTAACACAACTCCCCCAGTGATTCCAATATGAACTAAAACATGAGCCTTGCTCTGGAAAATGGACATGAGGACCGTATGAAGGAGACCAGCAGCCACAGCGACCCACAAAGCCGCCCTGGAAGGACTGCTGGGTGCTCATGTGGCCCTGTCAGAGGGCAGGCTCCCAGGCCCACGTGCCCTGGCTGACACGGTCATGATCCTCCACTTATGAAGGTGGAGGAGGCAATGACCGTGGGGCAGAGCAGCTAGAACGGATTTTCAATTTTCTTAACATCATAAATCTTTTTTTTTTTTTTTTTTTTAATCTGGGCTTCATGATTTAAATAAGGTGATTTTCTCATCCACCATTAAACATGAGTGCTGTGAGGAGCAGGAGATCACAACAGATTCTGAGAAGGCGGCTGTGGACTGCTCAGGTGAGCTCATAGGACAGGAAAACTCCTAGACAAAGAAATACCCTGCTGAGCGGATCAGGGTTGGACCCCAGCATTTCAAAGACTACCAGGCCGCTGATTCTGAAAGTGGGATTCCCCACATCAGCCACAACAGCGTCCCCCTGGGGCCTGGCTGCAGATGCAGGTCCTGGGCCTGCCCTCCATGCTCCGAACTACACACTCTGGGCCCAGGAATCTTCTCATGCCCCAGGTTGAGAGCCTGCCTGTCCTCTTGACTTTGGTGAACAGCTGGTGTCCATCTCACAAGGGTCTCCACCGCTGCCTGATTGGATGGCAACCCTAAGTCCCCCCTTTCTTCACCTACCACCACCAGCAGCACCAAAACCTAGGACCTCCATGCCCACATATCCTTGACATCTACCTGCCACCGTTTTGGAGGAGTCAGTGAAGTTCTTTGTCTTTTGTGGGACAGAGAAATTTTCTAAAGTCATAGTAATACATTTGGTTGATGTAAGATGAAGTGACAGAATTTCATTTTTACAAATAGGTTTGTCAAGAGGAAAAATACTGTCTTGTGCCAATAGCTGGTGAGCACCACCTTAAATCAAGTGATAAATTCCCAAATCAGTAGCATGGTGACAAGCCAGCACCATGTAGCACCTGACGGGGTGCCCTGAGGGGAATGCAAATCACAGCTGTGGCGATATTGCCCAGTGGGCTCCTTAGGAAGCTTCAGGGTACCCCCTACCAGGGTCCCTCTACAACACAAGTGAGCTGTGTTTTTTGAAAACATGAAGGTTGAGGGGCATGGTGAAGAGCTGGGGAGCTTTTCCAGGCCAGTGGGCTGCAAGGGCACTGGACAGTGGCCATGTACTGGCTACTGGGCCACAAAGGTGTTATCGAGGCAGCTGATGGCATTTAAACGTGGCCTGTGGACTCAATAGCAGTGCTGTTCAATGTTAGAGTCCCTGCAATCATTGTGCTGTGGTCATGTAAGAAAATGTGCTTGTTTTTTAGGAAAAAAACAAACAAACAAAAAAACAACTTGAAATATTTAGGGAGCATGTATACAAGATGTCTGTAGGTATTATTTATTTGTTTATTTGTTTATTTATTTGGGACAGGGTCTTGCTCTGCTACCTAGCCTGGAGTATGGTGATGTGATCATAGCTCACTGCAGCCTCAAACTCCTGGGCTCAAGCAGTCCTCTTGCTTCAGCCATCTGAGTAGCTGAGACTATAGTGTATGCCACCACACTTGGCAATTTTTTTAAATTTTATAAAAAAAAATTTTAGAAGGGATGGGGGGTCTCACTATGTTTCCTAGGTTGGTCTATAACTCCTGGCTTCAAGTGATCCTTCTGCCTTAGCCCCCACCCCCATCCCCCAAGCTCTGGGATCCCAGGTGTAAAACACTATGCCTCTCAAACTATTTAGGAAGAGAGTTTGAGAGAATGATAATTGGGTGAAATGTAAATAATTTAGCCTTGAAGAAGGGTAGATCTTTGAACTATTGTTAGAACTTTACTGTGGAAATTTATGAAAAAGATTGTGCATATGAAATAGGGGGAACAGCCTGAGAAAGGGTACACGGTTTTATGAGTTATCTTATTAAAATTCCCCCACCCCACTTTTTTTTAGGAGTTAAAGCCTGCATCCCTGTCTAAGAACTCAGCTCTCTGGAGG
>CAUYPK010062980.1:0-11711 GCA_963574355.1 Loris lydekkerianus
CAAAAAACAAGAGGGAATTGTTGGGCCCTGCCATGTGCCTGAGGCCTAGTGCAACTTCCCGAGCCTGACTAGAAGCAGATCCATTGAGCTACTTCCGCGTAGTAACGACTCAGCAAGGCCCGGCCTGAAACTGCCTCTACCTAGATACAGCCAATGTGGTACCATGCCACTGGCCCGACCCTGTCACGCACCTCTTCCCTCGCCTTCTTTCCCCGCCCCTTCTCCACAATTAAAAAAAAAAAAAAAAGAAAGTGAGCAAAGGCCTGAATAGACAATACTTTCAAAAATATATTTATGGCCAACACATGCACAAAAAGGTGCTCAACCTGATTAATCGTCAAGGAAATGCAAATCAGAACTACAAGGAGATGCCACCTCAAACCTACTCTGATGGCTAACATCAAAAAAACAAGGGATATTAAGTATTGATGAGTGTGTGGAGGAAAAGGAACCCTTGTCTATTGCTTGTGGGAATGTATTGGTACAGCCATTATGGAAAACAGCATAGAGAGTCCTCATGAAATTAAAAATAGAACTATCATATGATCCACTTCAGAGTACAGCTGAAGGAAATGAATTAACTATCTTAAGAGATACCTGCACCTACATATTCACTGCAGCATTATTCACAGTAGCCAAGATATGGAAATAGGCTATGTTCCATCAACAGATGAATGAATAAAGAAATTGTGATAGGTATTTATATGTTTATAAACTACTCAAGTCATGTTTGACTTCCACAGTTAGAAGAGATACAAGATACAATATACAAGATAACAAATGTTATCAGCAAATATTAAATTGTAATAGTTTTTTCTTAGAATGTGTATATATTTTTTGGACCTTCTGTGTCTGTATGTATATAGGTGTGTGTGTGTGTGTGTGTGTATACATGTGTATATATATGTTGTATATGAATGTCATTTAGCCACAAAAAAGGAGAAATCTTGCCATTTGCAACAACATAAAACCTGAAGACTTTATGCTTAGTGAAATAGACAAAGAAATGCAAATACTGCGTGATCTCATATGTTGAATCTAAAAAAGCTGAATGCATAGAAACAATACAGTGGTGATCACTAGGGTCCAAGGGGTGGGAGACATGAGATGTCAGTCAAGTGCATTAAGTTTTGGTTATCAGATAAATAAATCCTAGGCATCTAATGTACAGCAAGGCAACTGTAGTTAATGATACTGTACTGTAATATATACTTGCAATCTCCTAAGAGAGTGGACCTTGATGTTCTCACCACAAAAAAGGGGAGGAGGTAACTATGTGAGGTAACAGGTGTGTTAACCGACTTGACTGTGGCAATTATTTGACTATGTGTATCAATGTCTCACGTCGTACCTCTTTAGTGATACAATTTTGCCAATTTTGCCTCAATAAAGTAAGGAAAACAATACAATGCAATTTAAAAAATAAAAACAGAATAAAACCCCCAAACCAGTGCAGAATATGCTATGAAAAATGCATGATCTCTTTTCAAAAGGGATGCATTTTCTCAGATTCACTAAATATTAAAACAAAAATATTATTGGCCTTAAATATTAACCATTTTTTATTTATTGGAAGACCAACAAAGACAATGACATAACCTGCTCCCTAACAAGCCAGAAATCTCTGTGGGGAGGAAAGATTAAGGACATTTGCTGATGTCTACTCAGAGCTGGATATTTAGTACAGCTGAAACATGAGAGAAAAAAATATACTTTTCTCCTGACATCTTTCCAAAGACTAACATCTTTATTTTCAGACTCAGTCACATCCTCTCTCTCAAGATTGTGCTTCATCAGACATCCTATTCTTCTCTGAATTTTCTTGCCTTCAATCTACAAACAAGCTTATGTTTTTCCTATTCTAAAAATCACCCTTACTCTACCCTTAAATTACCAGACTTTTTCCTTTACTTCTTTTCAGACCTTCAAAATACTAACCTACACTTGTTACTTTATCTCTTTCTCTCCTACATCTTTTGCTGTTTGGAGGTTAATCTCATCACTATTGAAACTACATATTCTAGAATCAGCAGTCCGTTGTTTTTCTGGGTGGTCGCTCAGGGGTTATAGGGCAAGTGGGTAGTGCAGAAATCTTGGGTTCAGATTTCAGCTTTTTGACCATCTGTGAGTTTGTGAGCAGTTATTTACCATTTGATTTTCCATAAAATGGCCCTAAACAGTTGTACCTAAGAGAATTTTGGTAAGGATTATTTTTATACGTAAAATCAACACATACTGCTCAGGTCCATAGAGACCTGACAGTGAAAAAAGTAAAAACCAACATAAAATTTTCAGCACGAAAGAGAGCACCTAGTAAACACTCAAAAAGATCCTTAAGTATTTTTGTTGTGTTTGGTAATCACAGGGACAAAGTCCTTCATGTAAAGGTAGGTGACCATTACAGGATAAACTGTGTCACCCCAAAGATAGGTGAAGTTCAAGTCCCTGGTACCTGTGAATGTGTTATTTGGAAAGAAGCACTTAACTGAAGTAATTAGGATATAAATTAACATGAAGTTATACTGGAATAGGGCAGGCCCTGGTGAGGGCCTCCTAAGAGAGGAGAGGAGAAATTCACAGGCAGAACAGCATCTGATGACAGAGGCAGAGCTTCCAATGACACAGAGGCCAGCTGGGGCACCCTGAGCACCGTCGCCATCACCAGCAGCTGGGAGGAAGCAGGGGCATACTCTGTCCAGAGTCTCAGAGGAAACATGACTTCACTGACCTTTTGATTTCAGATTTCCAGCCTCAGGAATGATGAGAGAATACATTTCCCTTGTATTAAGCCACCTAGTGCGTGGTACTTTGTTACGGAAGGCCTAGGGAACGAATTCCAAGATGCTTCCCAGAAATGGAGAAAGAAATGGAAAGAAAATGAATGACTCTGCCAATAAGGATGATATTAGCAGTGCCTTTCAAAAGAGCCATGTTTCTGACCTTGCTATGAGATTATAGGGGATGAAAAGAGTCTATTGTGGTGTGAAGAGAAATGGGGCTCTAAATATAGAGCCACTTGCCTCTTGAATTTATTAAAGCGAGAAACAGGTGATTAGAGAAGAGGCTGCTACAGGGGAAAGAGAAGGGCGCTTTTCTCTCCGTGGGAGAGAAAAGTTGTTTATTTTTGCGTGGGAAGAGGGTGGCCCTGCAGAGATGTTGTTGCATGTAAGATTGCTGAAGAGAGATGGAGTAAAAATTAGAGTCAGACCCCAAAAGAGAGCTGTTGATTTAGCTACTACCAAAGATGTAGTTGGGAGAATAGGTTTCATGAGAATAGGTTTCTTTATCAGCTGTGGGACTGGAAATTAGAACAAGAAATAGGTGTGGTAACATACGTGGAAGTAGAAATAAGGCACAGTGTGGCTAAAATACTTATTTGGGGAATGTGAATTTGCTCCAACATGATTGATTCATTTGAGTGTGAGTGGATTTTCATATTTGCTTATGAACATTTGTCCATGAGAAACACTAGGTGAATGCAGAAAACTTTACCCAGCTGAACCAGGTCCTGTAGGACCACTGAAGCTATGCGTGCAGACATATGCCGGCTGGGACTCTTTGGCTTGTAATTGGTTAAAAAAGTGAACCTTTGTCTGCAGGCTTGGAATGTTTTAGGTTAAGATAAAGAAATCTGTTAATTAGAGACAAGCCACTCTGGTGAGTGATTCTTTATGTATCTTGTGGACCTGCAGGTTTGTCTTACGTAGCTATATCCCTGGGGAGTTACAAAGGGTCTCCAAGAAGGAGAGGGGGCAAATCTGACCTCCCTTCTCCTGGCCGGCCTCTCAGTTTTAGGATATCCCTTTGGCCAGAAGGGCCATTCAATCAGCTGGTGGTGGAGAGCCTGAAGAAGCCATTAGTAAAATATTTCTCTCTCCAGAGTTGGGTTAGTTTTTTACTCTGGAACCTAGTTCTCCAGGAAAACCATTAATCTGCAGTGTTTTCTTTGTTGTAAAAAGCGACATTCTTTCCAGCTCTCTACATCTCTGAGCTCAAATAATGGATATTTAGATACAAGGCAGATATATATATTTTTTTTTATTGGATTTTTATAGAAATGTGGTCATTCAAAGGCTGCAGATACTATACAAAATTTAAAAATATATATAAAGGTTCAATAACCAATCAAGCAAACAGGATACTATTTAGAAACACAAGTCCACTGTTCGTTTTTTCTAAGAAGAGAATAAATGGCAAAGATTGTCATAAGAGACATTTAAGTCACATTCAGGAAAGATCTTCTAAATAGTAAAAGCAAAATAGTATTTATTATGGTTCCTTTTCATCTGATAATGTTAAACTAACAATTGGAGCTTTTTTAGTGTGCCCTGACTTAGATGAAATCAACCTCTAATGAAGAGAATGAATCCATAAAAGACTATTTAATCATGGTATTCAGTGAAAAATATTAAACATTTGAGAATATAGGCTTTTTTAATGAGGGAAAAACCAAAACAAAATGAATACCTTCGAGATGAGTACTTTCACATACCAACTTTGTGAAAAGACCACAAAACCTCTATCCAAGTTCTTTAGGAAAGATGAGATAAAAATCTAAGCAAAATGTTTTATCTAGGTTCTCAAAAAGCAATTTAAGGAAACAAAATTGTTACTTCTTTCTAAAGGGTAGGGTCTTTGAAAGGTGTGATTCATTTCAGTATAGTTCACCAGGTGTTTCCAGAGTACACGCCAGAGGTTTAACACTGCTCAGAGCTCTGAAAGGTACAGAACTGTGAAATGAGAAACAATCTCAATGAGGAGAAAAGACATAGACATACACGTGACTCTGGCAAGGTGCCAGCCCTGTTGTGAGTTAGTGCCCCATTAAGCAGTGCAGATACATAAAGCTTTAGGGGCTCGGGGAAAGGATTTGCAGGTCTCTCCTGGGCTTGGCTGAAGCAAAATCTTTTATAGCGGCTATCTGTGGATCTTTCAGCTGGGATCAGGCTCTGCTAGACGTGTGTTCTGAGGAGCCAGGTGGCTTACCAAGCTCAGGGAAGAAAGGAGCTTTGGCTTTCTTTGGGCTCATTGCTCGTTTTTCTCTGTGCTGCTTAGTGCTTCCCACATGAAATTCTCACCCCCAAACACAGCAGCAGTTATCCCTTTGCTGAATATTTCCTGCCTTTTCTCAAACTTGCCAGGCAACCATGACTACAAAATATTATTATTATTTTAAATCTTTCCAAAGAGTGTCTTACTTTTTAAATCTATTCAGAGTTCATTTCACAAATTAGTGTTCCCAGCTGCTTTTGGGGTCTATGATGGATTAGGCTTCTCCATGAATATGTTCCTCATTGTTTCCTGGAGAGGGCTGGAAAGAGACAGGTACATAGACAGAACTCGGAACTATTGATAAGATAATTGCACATCATAGACTACCCACAAGAAGGAAATGACGCATGACCTTGTAACCCCAGGAATTATCAGGGATCTCTGGAGAGCCATGAAAATTATCCTGACTGTTAAAAATTATCCATCGTCATTAATGAATTTTAGGTAACTGTGAGGACTCACCTAAGAAAACTGAGGGTCCAGAAAAAGGTGTGACAAATAATGTAATTACACAGCATTATCCTCCAAATGCTTCCTGGGAATTGTCTAATGTGTTAAAGAGTGAGGCGGACCTCTATCAACTATCACAAAATGATTTCCAATGTATATTAGATAGTGAAAAAAAAAATGGCAAAAAATGTGCATCCTACCATTTACTTACGAAGGAGTGGTAGATGAATGTATACATATATATGTACATATATACATGTTTTTAATGAAAAAAATAAACATTAGAAAGATAAACTATAAATGATTACACATGTGAGAGGGAGGCGTGAGGTTAAAAAGTTCAGGAAGAGAAACTGGACTTCTCTGAATAAATCTGTTTTGCACCTTTGATTTGGAAACATATAAACATTTTATTTAATTAAAGAAAGAAGTAACCCCTACAAGGGAAAATGAAACAAATGAATCTGTCAATCTAGGTGATACCACTAGACCCAGTAGTCTGGCTGTTAGACCCAGTAGTCTGACTGTTAGACCCAGTAGTCTGACTGTATAAACCCCACAGGACTGACGGTAATTGCCTAATTGGTGGTAGTTTTGATGTGGGTAGTCTGAGACTGTGGTGTATACAATGGAGGATAAAGCACATAGGAATAATTATGTGACTCTCATTGAGAATCACTTAAAAGTTTTCCTGTGATTTCAAAAAAGCCAACAAAAAAGGCTATAGACAAAAATTTACTAAGCAAAAAGAAGAAGTAAAAAAAGAAGGGCTACCATTCCAACAACAACAAAAACCATTAAAACCAAAAAGTATTGAATGAGATAAAGGACAATTTGTATCGTTAAAAGGTACAATTGATGCAATATGAATGCATCAAGTAACACGGCACTCATATAAAACAAAAACTTCAGAGAAGTTTAATAGAAACCCAGTCATAATAAGAGGCTTTAATACATGACTCACTTCAAGGAAGGTCAAGTGTTCTAAAAGTCAGTAACAATGTAACAACAACAACAAAAAAATCCAAGCAATGCAATAAGTAAAGTCCATTTTTTTGTTTATATACCAAACATTAGACACTGATGATAGGGAATAGTTCCTATTTTAAATGTACATAGAATTGTGAAAGTTTTGGGTGCCAGTGGGAATATTTGTGGAGCTTCCAAACAGAGATGCCTGGGTTTCACCTTAGTCTGAAAATCTTCTTCCCTTATCCTGATCGGTATCAATCTGAAGATCCCTGACAAAGGGGAAGGAGTCAACAAGATACCCTGGCATTGTCTCAGTTTTGAGATTATGTCAGGTTATCCTGGATAGAGAGCTTTAATAAGTATTTGCAATTTTTTCCTGCCAAAAACTTTTAACTATCTTCTGAGTGTTGTTTAAAGAAATGTGTTCATGTATTAGTCATATATTACTCATCAGTTATGCCTGGTGAGTTATTTATTTCCATCTCTAAGCTATCTTTCAGATGAACTATGTATAATATGGCAGAATTATTAACATTCTTCACTAGGTTTGAATATTAGTCTTTGGCATCACAGTAAATAAAATTTGTGCTTTTAACTTTTCTACAAAAGTACAGGTTCAAAAATAAAATAAAATAATACAAATCCAAGAATGGCATCTTTCATACCCATGACTTGAATCCTGTTATTCTAAATGGTTCGCTTATAGTGGTGTATTATACCCTGTGAAACTGTGCCAAGTTAATTGGACTTTGTTCCAAAAAGCAACTGAGTTTATACCACTGGAAAATGCAAGCAACCTGGTTGAACTCTGGGCGTTTTGTCAGTACATTAGTTACTGCATCTTGGCAGGGATGCCAGCTGCATGCTCATGTAGTGGAAATGTTTTTCATTTCTTTGGATATTTGTCATTGTCACAGGTGTCATAGTAGGCAAATGAATGTTGTTGATGATTTCCAAGCTGCTTGAGAATCCAGCCATCACATAAGGCATCTGAAATGTTGTGAATGATGGCCCCTTAACGGCAGCCCCTCAGGTGTGTTCCCCAGCAGCCTAAGAGGTAAACTCTGACTCTTCAGAGTGCTGCCTATCTTCTCTTGTGCATAATGTTTGTGTCTGTTACAGAAAGAGGAGAAGGTACTGAATGCACTCTTTTATTTTTTAGTGTCGACGTAGAGTTGGAGAGCTTAAAGATGGACATATTTTCAGGGTGGAATCATGGACATTTATCTGAGAGAGGGCTGATCAAAAAGTCACCTCTCTTTACAAGGTTTCCCTGGCTACAACTTAGCAAGGGAGTGTGACTGCTGTTTGGCAGGCAAGGTGACACTGGATTTAGGTTTGAAATTTCAGAGTTGTCATTTTTTTTTTTACCTCCCACCCCACCATTTGTTTCATAAACACAGTTCCTACAGTTATATACCTTGCTGTATGTGAACATATGTGTTTAAGAGCTCATAACTTACCTAATCAGGGTTACAACTTATTTGGTGATAATTTTGAAGATAGAATTAGAATATTGGCCAACATACAAACTTAAAGAAGGGCTCATATATTTGCCTCCATTTCCTTCCTTATATTTTTACAAAAAATGTTCTTTGTTCTTTACAAATTAGTGACAAGAATGGGTGAAGGGGATACTTGGTATCTCAAGGAGAGATGGATAATTCTCTTCACCCTTTACTCAATAGACAATAGCTGTTGTTAAGGTTCCTGAATACTAACTATGTTGTTCCTCCACACAAGCTAGGACTGCATCAATTTAAGTTGCCTTTGTCTTTAAAGCCTGATTTGCCAAAGAATTAGGTTTATAAGAGAAAACTGAACAAAACAGACAGGTTCTTGGTGGCAGAAAGGTCTCATTCTTGTTTGTGTGATAGAGTATCAGAATTAATACTTATTGACCACCTGCAAAGGGCACGGTTTGTTTGAGGTATTCTATATGTGTCATCGAGTTAAATTTCCTTCACCTCTATGATGTAGAATGTAAAAGGACAGGTAACTTACAGAGAGTAAGGGACACACACCTTTATGGGTCCTGGTCTATGAGGCGCCATCCATCTTTCATTATATCATGTTGTCTTTTGGGTTCAGGACTGAAGTACTTCAGCACATCTCAAAAAACAGGCAGAATGGTATCACTTGTCCTTAAAAGAACAAACTCTTGTGAAGTGGGAATGATATTTTCCTCCATTTAGTCAGAAGAAATTATGGTAGTCACACTTGCCAACATAACCTGTAACCTGTGCCAACATTTCACTAAATCTGTTTACTCCCTTGATGAGTTTAGACACATTATGCCTTGGATGGGTGTTTCTGATACTTCTGTGTTTCTTTATTTTGGTCTGAGCTTATCCTTTAGTTTAGGCACCAAGATGTAGGGACTTGCAACAGAACCACAGGACGTGGGTGTATGCGCACATGTGTAAGTACACACATATTTGTATATGAAGAGAGAGAGAGAGAGAGAGAGAATTGGTTCAACAGTCCTTAGATTGTGATGGTGGAGAAGCAGGGCTGTGTGCTTCAGGGTGGACTGCAGACTCAGGGAAGAGCTATAGTCCATGACCAAGGCCATCTGCTGGCGGAATTCCTTTCTTGCTGGGAAGAGGTCAGTCTTTGTTCAACACCTTCAAATGATTAGATGAGGGCCCTCTATATCACAGAGGGTAATCTGGTTTAGTGATAGTCTATGAATTGAAATCTGAGCTCATCCAAACATCACTCTCACAGAAACACCTAGAATAATGTTTGAACAAATAACTGCCAAGTTGACACATAAAATGACCACCATAGCCCTGAAAGTTACTCCCCCCCCCCCCCAACAACCAAATGAAGATGGCTTATAGGATGAGTCTCCTTTCAGAATCAGGAGAAGGAAAATGGTGGTAACTCAGTGATCCTTTGAGAAGCCTTCACCCTCTAAACTGGAGTGTACTGCGTGGAACTTTACTCCCCCTCTGACTAGCCTGACTCCCCATATCTTGCACAAGGCTTTCTTAAGATGCCTGGATGAATGGAAGAAGACTATTCCTTTATCCTGTTGGCCCAGATCCTTCAACTACTGAGAGTGTGAAGTGGACATCTTTGCATCCCCTCACATCCTCCACAGATTTGCCCCTAGCCTGAGCTGCGGCTGCCAACCTGTAGCACAGGGTAATGAGGGTTATAATCCTGAGATTTTAGAAACCCTTGGCTGTATCTTATGGATGAGGGATCCAAGCTCGTTGTTAAAGATCGTGATCTGGGGTGGAGACAAGATGGCTGACTGAAGCCAGCTTTCCACAGAGGCTCCTGTCCAGAAGGAGAGTTAAAGGACAGAAATTTAGCAATTAACCTGGTGGATTAGAGCTGCACCAAGAGAAAAGGTTGAATAATGCACATCAACCCCACTGAGGCGAGCTGCGACCCCAAGGATACAAACAAAAGGTACAAAATTCATCACCAAGCAGATGGGAGTCCCCTCCCACATGAGAACGGCTTGGAGTACCCCACAAACAAACGAGCAGAGTTCAAAGGTCTACACTTCACGGGAGGAACCCTCTAAAACCTGGACCTACCTCCCCTACTAGACTGCCACAGCATTCTCCTGCCAGGCATAAAACTGTAGAAAACTATATATATTCTCCACCTGCAACTCTGAGCTCCCAGCCTCCCCTCCACTCTCACTCTGAGGTCTGTACCCCAGGATTACAGATTCTTGGGTGATTTATTGAGGGGTGTGGACAGTGCCTAAACTGCAGCTGGTCAGTGCAGAATCTGGGGCACGGGAGTGAGGAGAGGATGAGAGGAAACCACTCTGGAGCAGCGGTGCCCAGAGGCGCAGAACAGCAGCCGTCTTTTGGCAACAACAGGGCTCACTCCTGGATATCTGAAGCCACACCCTGTCTCCCTGGGCAACCAAAGGAGGCCAGGCATCTACTCAGGTGGCAACCACCATGGAACAGATCTGGGATGGAAATGCAGGCCCCGTGAGTAAAGGGTTTGCCTGAGGTGGTACCGGCCTGGGTGGAGCGCAGGGACTAGAAACACATGCGCAGAGCCGGGAAGTTCCCAGGGAAGAGCTGACCCAGAGGACCTCTGTACTGAGCTGAAGATGTACCCGGCCCTCAGGGGATAGGCAGCCTATAGACAAAGGAAGATGGGAGGCTAGAACTAACAGGTAACCGAATACAAACCTGCAGGAGCAAAGACAGGGCCTGAGGTGCAGGCTCTGGGAACTCAAAAAAGCTTCTCTTCTGAAGGGGAATTTAGCAGGGACAGAAACAAATTCCCACAAAGTTGTTCTGTTCTTTTCTGTCAGTAACATCAATCAGGAGTAGGGCTAGAACTGAGTGAACACACCCCAGCCTCCATCAAGTGCCCGAGGTTGTCAGGCCTCACCTCCCCCTGCTAGATAGAGGCAAAGCACAGAGGCCTGGCTGAGTAGAAATAGATTTCCTTGTGATTCAGGCAGGTGAAAACCCCTGGAGTATCTGTACACTACAGGCAACTGAGTCAAAGTTGCCTGTGGGACTATCAGTGACTGGTTGTGACAGAGGTGCAAGGTGGGGAAGGAGGAATCAACCTTCCCAGACTGATGTATTTGCTGGGTGTGTCCTCCAGACTCCACAGAGCACAGGAGCAAGTCATATCTGAGTAGTCACCAGACCCCTGCGATCCAGTTGGCAGAGACCTTTTAAACTCTCACACCTGAGACAGGTGCTGACTGAGACAATTGATTTGGACCTTTTGAACTGAGCCAATTGCCAGAGGACTATTCAGGTGGTGCCCTGGGTATGTGGTTGTAGGAAGGTTTGATATTCCTTTTCCAATTGTTGCCTGTGGGGGGCGGGGTGACTTAATTACTGATATTTCTCCACAGTTGAGACTTCAACCCAGAGTAACTGTTTCATTAGGGTCAGAGACTAGCTAAAAATAAGACAGAACCACTTATCTTCACCACACCAAACAGGTCCCCAGTTTCTCACTCCATAACACTATACGGGTCCTTGAAAAAGCTTCAGGGGAAAAATCAAACCATGTAAAACAATCATGGGGTGGAATCAGTGGAAAAACTCTGGTAACATGAATAACCAGAATAGATCAACCCCCCAAGGAAAGATATGGCAGATATCTTTATTACTGAAGATCCCATTCATAAATAGCTGGCCAAGATGCCAGAAATCAAATTCAGAATTTGGATTGCAAACACGATTAATAGAATGGAGGAAAATTTGGGA
Organism: Loris lydekkerianus; assembly: GCA_963574355.1. Lineage (NCBI taxonomy): Eukaryota > Metazoa > Chordata > Mammalia > Primates > Lorisidae > Loris > Loris lydekkerianus. The sequence goes on from CAUYPK010062980.1 coordinate 11,694, forward strand.
TTAGAAATTTGAGGAGCA